>JNFW01000007.1:0-245067 GCA_002564245.1 Saccharomycopsis fermentans | reverse complement strand
GGTATAAATACCAGGGCAAATCCTATGTAGAGTTTATATAGTTTATGTATATGTTAGATGAAGGCTAAGCAAATAAAGGTCAATAATTGTTACATATTTGCGTAATTGTTACAGTGGCCGAGTGGTTAAGGCGATGCCCTGCTAATTTCTTAATTGAATAGCTGTTAGGCATTGGGTTTTACCTGCGCAGGTTCGAATCCTGTCTGTAACGTTATTTTTTTTGCGATATATTTTTATATCTTCTATAACTCAATACTACAGTAGTCAACGAAAGCTATGATGCTAATAAAACAACTTAAAATAGTTGATATCTTAACTCGTCCGGAATACTAGACTTTGTAAGGTGATGTGCGCAATCAATCATTTGATTTAAATACGTATCTAACATTGTTTATTTCAACGTAACGATCAGGTCAACGGAAAAATCGAAGAAACCATGAAACAGGTAAAAAGCGCAGGAATTCAGCGAAATCTACATAATTTATTAAACCTCTTGAAACTACATCGTACCGAAATTGGTGAAAAAAATTATGACGTTTCCGCTGTAAGCCCTCATCCAATGATGAACATATTGTCGATTTAGCAACCAACTTCATTGAGAAACCCCATTTTTCTTCACAGCAAACTCTGGAAAAAAAAAGAAATCGAACTTCATATGTACTTCTTCACACATTGTTGCGAAGCAATACAATAGCTTTTTAGCGAACAGCAAATTTCCAGATTATTATCGATAGCATTTACGGTGAAGCTGTTTATAAACATATTGTAGTTCCCCTCAGCGTAGGAAACTGTTTTACTCGCGTCATACAGGTAATGAAAGTGACAGTGTTACAAAACGCAAGCTAACAGAGCAAATCATATATAAATAAATTCATATACATATATATTAGTAGATAAGTCGACGTATTCTGAAAACAACAATCTTTAAATAATTTTGATTGTATATACTAAATAATGGTCATTACTCTCCAATCAATTACACCTCAAACTTTGAAAAAATTAGATAATTCATACACGAAAGCCTACTAAGTCCTTTGTATGCAAAAAGCGCACATATTAACTTTAACGGCATCTAAAACTTACGTCTTCGCCTAACTGACATTTTTTGCTCCATGATATGTTTCTCTATGCATCAATGCATATCTATATATAAAGATACAACATCCAACAATTTTCTCAATAGTATTATTATTAGAAGTTTTTCAGCAAGATGTTCAAATATACCAGATCAATCATCCCCAAGTTAAACATGACCACATACCTGTCCAAGAATATGTTTGCTCATAAAAGCTGGCTCAAAGAAGTCAAAGATAAAAAGTATCCAGCAAAACAGCATGTTTCTAATGTCAAAACCCATTTTCTTGACAAAAGTTCTGAACTTACTGCTGATCAGACTTTTTTCTTTATCAGCGGTGAGAAATTGACATTGTATCCTTATTCGGACCAAAATCCTCCTTTCAGACAGAATAGATACTTCTATTACATCACTGGTTGCAATATTCCTGGTGCCCATGCCTTGTATTCCCTCAGAGATGAAAAACTAACATTATTTTTACCTGATGTGGACAAAGAAGACATAATGTGGAGTGGTCTCCCAATCTCTCCAGAAGATGCATTAGAAAAATTTGACATTGATGAAGTTAAATATGCCGTTGATTTGGAACATACGCTTCGCGAGATCGCGTTTTCCAAAAACACAATATTGACTACGGATTTGAACGGTGCAAATAATGAATACACACAATACCTTGTACCAGATAACTCTGATTTCTTTTATGCTTTAGATGAATCCAGATTGATAAAAGATGATTACGAACTCGCTTTAATGAGACACGCTGCTCAAATCACTGACAATTCCCATTTGGCAGCAATGAAAGCTACTCCTATCGAGGAAAATGAAGGTCATATACATGCAGAATTCATTTATCATTCCATTAGACAAGGTTCTAAGCATCAATCTTATGATCCAATTTGCTGCTCTGGTCCTAATTGTGGTACATTGCACTATACCAAAAACGATGAGAATTTACTCAGTAAAGAGAGTGTATTGATCGATGCAGGTGCAGAATGGGAAAATTATGCAAGCGATGTAACTAGATGTTGGCCAATCAATGGTAAATGGTCTAAGGAGCATTTAAACATTTACAATATTGTATTGAAAATGCAATTGGAAACATTAAAGAAAATTAAGAATGGCCAAAGTTGGGAAGAATTACATTTATTAGCACATAAAATCATGATTGAAGAATTTTTAAAACTAGGTATTTTTCACAATGGTACTAAAGATGAAATTTTCAAGAGCGGAATCTCTGGTGCTTTTTTCCCTCATGGTTTAGGTCACTTGTTAGGTATGGATACACATGATGTAGGTGGACATGCTAATTATCAAGATGAAAACACATTGTTAGCTTATCTTAGATTACGTCGCCCTTTGAAAACTGGTATGGTAGTTACTGATGAACCAGGTGTCTATTTTTCACCTTTCTTAATCGAGCATGGTTTATCAAACCCGGAAAGGGCAAAATACGTGAACCAAGAAGTCTTAGAGAAATATTGGAAAATCGGTGGTGTTAGAATAGAAGATGACATATTAGTTACTGAAGAAGGCTATGAAAATTTCACGCAGATTACCAAGGATCCAAAAGAAATTTCAGATATAATTTTAGATAGTATCTCCAAAGGTAGATCTCACTTTCACAATGTAATTTGATCTGAGTTCTTATTTGAGTTATGTATCGTCATTTACTTTTGACCATGAGAAAAAAATAATTAAATCATTTGTTAATGAAAACAGTGTGTAGTTTACTTATTATGATATCGCCTGAATACATAGGTTGATCATTGCTTGTCCAGCAGTGAAATTTTATCGATTTTACAGATAACAACGAATATAGCTTTTCCTACTGTATAGCGCTTTTTGTACGAATACTGACATCAAGATTTTTAATTTGCATCACTAAATTTTTGGTTTGATCAGGTTAAACCAAGCCTTAATCATTCCAAATTATTCTGAATTGCATGGAGAGTTTTATAATAATGAATTCTGTTCATTCGACGTTTGTTCTAAATTCCAATACTAGTAAGTTATTACTAATATATATCAGAAAGTACCAAAAAGTTATCGACATGATTTATTAAGACAGGGATAACTGTAAAAAAAATAAACTTCTCATCATTCAAGGAATTTAAACGTCGATGAAACATTATCAATTATCATAAAGCCCCAATCCAGAACAATCAAACACCTAAAGAATATTTGTGAAGCAATGCAAAAAATAAAAAATACATCTAGTATCAAGTACTCTCAATACAAAGTTATCAGTGGTAAAAGGCTTTGCTACAAAATAATTCTTTTTGGGGTTTCATTGAATAAAAATAGTTGGTTTTAAAGGTTACTTAAGTAGATAGACTATTGTCAGCACCATCTCGCTTTTATAGTTTTTTTTTTTCTTTTTTCTTTTCTCTTTCTTATTGAAAAAAAAAAAAAAAATATTCGGGATTAGTCAAGCTACAAGACAAAAACCTAAAAGCCACAAATCCTTACATTCGTATATATTATAGAAACTCAGATAACAGCTTTTTAATTCGGGTCCAACCTGGCGATATATCAGATCATGTTAAAGCCCATTTTCTCCGAAATTACGATAGTACAATTCATTCTGGTTTGTCAAATACTTAACGAATTCAGTCTTGAGTTTAATAGGAGTAAAAATAACAGATTATCACGAGAATAAGGATATCGCGAGAATGGTTAAAGCACCTTTGTAAGTATTGTAAAGGGACATAGGTACTGTCAGGTACATTGAATAACACTGTTTCATTTATAATACAATTACTAACTCGTTTTAACTAGAGAAATTAAAGCATGTCTTTTTGGTAAGTTTTTATACACGTTGAAAAGATCAATTTGAATCTTGTTATGATTAGCAACTAAATAGAGCACTAACATCGCGAAAGATATGGATGGTACGTTGATCAATTCCGAGGATATCTATACAGAAACATACACCGAAGTTTTAGCTAAGTATGGAACTGGGCCGCTAACCTGGGACGTTAAGATTCATTTGCAAGGTAGACCAGCTTTGGAATCTGTGAAATTCACTCTTGAGCATTACAAAATTGCTGATAAAGTCACACCAGAAAAATTTTTTGAAGAGTTACTAACTCTTCAAAAGACTGCATTTTCAAGAAGTAGATTTTTACCTGGAGTCCCGGAATTATTGAATTCTTTGAAGAAAAAAAATATTCCAATGGCAGTTGCCACGTCTTCGATTAAAACAACATTCAACACAAAAACGAGTCATTTGAAACAATCCTTCGATTTATTTGACATAATTGTTACAGGAGACAACTCCGAAATTCCAAAAGGAAGAGGAAAGCCACATCCAGATATCTATTTATTGACTTTGAAAAAACTAAACGAAAATTTGGGCATTCATGGTACACCTGAAGAGATTAAAATTGAGGAGTGTTTGGTTTTTGAAGATGGTGTTCCAGGTGTTGAGAGTGGTGTAAATGCCGGATCATACGTTATTTGGATCGCTGATAAAAGAGCATTGAAGGTATTGAATGGGCAGGAAATTGATATAATTAGGGACAGTGGCGAAATTATTGACTCTTTTGAAACTTTTGACATTTCAAGATTTGGAATTTGATTAGCAGCAGTACTTGAATTTGTGTATAATTTTTGCATGCCCTAATTTTATCATTTTGATCTTCAGGAAAGCTACTATGGGGGGTAATATTCATGATTTTTCATATTATAATTTTTTTCACTTTCAATCTTGAAGGCTTGGAAACAAAAATTCTTTAAAAAAATTAAGTCCTAAATATAAATTAGTTTCGTTTCTTGTTTAATGATTCGAGGCACTCTGATGAATAGACATATTATTGTACATCTATCTCATATTTGTGGACAATTATTATCAATAAAAGTTATCAAAAAAATAAATAAATAAAAAATGTAGGATGCAGTTGCTTATTGTAATTTCTATCTCATTATTACTTGTCCTTTCATTTGTCTGATTTTTCCTTTTATTTCTTCAGCAACTTTATTTTTATCTATAATATTGGACCTGCCAAATCTAACGAATTGTAACTCATTGTTGAAGGCACTCATATCTCCATAAATTTTTTTGTAATCCAGGTCATTTTCAGAAAAAATCTCTAATTTCTTTGAAAAAATCTCTAAGGTTTTAACAGAGCTTGTGGCGATCTTCAACGTTTTGCCACATGTACTCACATATTCCAGTTCTTTGAACACTGGATCACCCATACTTTCATTTTCTGGGAGAAGCCTTGATCTTGAGGAAGTAAAATCCTCGGTTTCCACAGTCTCTTCTGTGTACCGTATTCCGTTGGTTGTCTCTAAATTGATTCCAGGTACTATGGAAAAACGCTGTGTAAGCCTAGTGCATAGTTCTCTAAGTTTGGAGATATTGGAGTTGTAAAACCCTTGTAGTAATCTTTTCTTATTTAGAACCAAAGGTCTGATAACAAAAATTCCAATCAAATATGTAATAGCAGTGAAATACCCAGAATAATACAAAATTTTGATTACGTAGACTAATGTTGGATGCGTAGGAATTCGTTTCTTGATTAGTGTTGATTGCGTCATCTTTACCAGGTAAGTCAGGTCTCCCAAGATTGCACAACTAGATAGCAACTTTTAGCACTTTTGATTTCACTAAACTATTCGCCTTAAGGATTGCTCCTTTGAATATTCAGTTGATTGATTTTGAGATACAATATGTTGCTGAGTGGCAGCTTTAGTAGTCTCATTTTTTTTATGGGGAAAATCATGACCGGGCTATATATACGGTTTCACTGTAACTAGGTTTTTTTTTCTTTTTGTTACTGGGTGAACCTTTGTCATACTTTGAGTATTTTTCAGAAGATCAGCGATGCCTTTATATTAGTATTTTGGTTTTGAATATATATAGTCACTATTATAGTTTCCTATTAATAGACTGTTCCAGAACCCTACGTTTGCAAAGTGTAGTTGAACTATCTCAAACAATATTTAAATTAGAAATATAGAAAAAACGAAAATGGAGAAGTGTCAGAGATGCGAAGAGACCAGTGTACTATCTAGTAGAAATCAAAAATTTTGCTCAGATTGCTTCGTTAAGTTTATAAGGGGAAAGCATAGAAAATTGATCCAATCGATAAACAGTAATAAAAATGAGATTCTTGAGGTACTTCTTCCTATAAATTTTGATTTTACCACTTCGAATTTGGTGAATTTCAATAGTGCTATAGCCTTACTTGATGTTGTAATGAACTATGCAAAAGATGTGTACCAGAGCTATTTTAAAATAACACTTCTATTCTTGCTAGAAATTCAGGAAGAAGATACTATTCGTGAAATTAAAGAAACCTTCCTGAAAATTAAGCTGTTTTATGGCTTCGAAAGCACCAGTCTCAAGATTTTGGATCTTCAATCTTTTATAAAAATCAATAAATCTCTTTATCATTTCAACATAATAGATAACAGCGCAATTCCTGAAGAGGTTTGCAGAACAGGTGACTATTCTTTTTCATCTTTCAAAGAATATATTGATGACATCAAAAATTTAAGCACCAAAGAAGACATCCTTTTTAACATATATTGGAATACACTAAAAGTGTATGCCTATCTTAATCAAATTTCCGTCGTTTTTTTGCCTAATTCGATGAACAGCATTGCTACGAAGATACTCAGTAATATTGTCAAAGGCAAAGGACTTGAAATTTCGCAAATATTAAATGAAAAACAGCTGATAAAAGTAGCAAATGGTGGAACCTACGAATTCACAGCTCTTTATCCATCAAAAGAAATATTGAACATTGAAACGCTTCATTACATTGAAATTTTGAAATTAACCCAATTTTTACCAAACCATCTCCAACTTGAATATATCAAATTCAACGATATAAAAACAGGTACCAATAATAAAGTGGTCAATGTTAAGAGTGCAACTATCAATCAGCTTGTCAATGATTATTTCAATGATCTCGAAAAAAATGGCTACTCGACTATTGTATCTACAGTGGTATCAACTGGCTCAAGATTGACTCAGCCAAAAAATGTTGCTTTATCAGAATGTCCACTTTGTCATTTCAAGCATCCTGGAAACAGCAAAGATTGGTTAGATAACATTACAGTGAATTCTTCTTATGAGAAAGGACAAGAAATTTTAAGAGCTTGCAAAAGCGAGTATCTCTCAGATTCAACAAATAGTAATATAGAAGGCTCCATAAATCTTTGTTACGGCTGTTTACTCTCATTTGCTACAGTGGGTGATGAATTCGCTTATCCTTTAACAAATAATATCAGTTTGAAAGATAAAGAGGTTCTTGATCAGTACATATTAGAGGAAGATTAGTCCTCTTTTTTCTTTTCTTTTTTTTTTCTTTTTTCGACTCAAAGTAATAAATATTTTGATAAATCAGAATCTATTTTGCAGTTCCGAGAATCAGCTTAAGGTACGTAAAGTTATTTTGGTTTGTAGCTTTCAGTAATCTTTTTGTATTATGATATCAAAAAGAACTTCTTACCCAATAAAATTCATTTATAGCTAGATTATGTGAATACTTGTAATATTGATAATTTCCACGATGAATTGCCAAAAACAATTTTGTATAAATTCAAAGCTAGAGTAGTTTTTTTCATAAAATACATTGCATTTCTTAGAGATTTAATCTGCATATCTATAGAAAATTTGAGGTACCCCGTTTTTCCAGTATGTCTGATATCCATATCTGATGAGCATCAAGAAAACATGAAAAAAAAAGCCTTTGCAGAATGTCAGTCTACTGACCTGCAGTGAAAATTGTCAGCTCACACCTTACTATTATCCAAATTCATTGATTATTGGGCATTACAGTCAGTAAAATTCTTGAAAAATTTGGATAATACATTAATGTTAATTAGAAATGCTAAGTAGACTGCATCATGTTTCCAAGATTATACGTTTCTCTAGAGTTAGGTATAATTTTATATTAGCAGAAGCTGGTCTTCTCAAAGGCTGCAATCCTACGAATTTTAGAGGACTCAAAACAAAAGTTGGCGAAAAATTGAGTTTATCTGAGCTACCACCTTTGAAGGTTACCTCAAAAGAATCAAAAAAAATTGAAATATCCCCAAAAATGGACAGTGAAAATAAACTTCCTCCAGCACTTCAAGAAATAAGGAACTACATGAATCAATATCCTGATAAAGTCGTTTTAACTGAAGTAGGAAAATTTTATGAATTGTATTTCGAGAATGCTGACATTTATGCTCCAAAACTTGGATTGAAGCTCACTAAAAGATCCTATGGATTACAGAAAGTATCGTTTGCTGGATTTCCAATTCAAAGTTGTCTAAAATTTATGAAACAATTAGTTGAAGATCATAAAGTTAGTGTTGTTATAGTCAAACAGTTTGTGGAGGCTGGAAATGCCCTCACCAATGTGAAAAAAATTAAAAGAAAGATTTTCAGAATAATTAGTCCTGGAACGGTCATCGAGGAAGATTTTTTGGATGGTTCGAAAAACAATTTTGTTGCTTCGTTGTGTTTTACCAATAATTTTGTTAATGAAGTTGTTCATGACTACAAATATACGATTTCATGGGGTGATATATCAACGACTGAGCTTTATGTTGAAACATCTAAGCTAAGCAATTTAATCAATGACTTACAAAGGATAAAGCCTATAGAGTTGGTAATTCATGAGAAATTTCAGAATAGGTTGACCTTTTTCTTAGGAAACTTGCTTGATAATTTTGAAATTACTTGGGTATCTGGGAGTCAGAAATGTGTTCCTAGTAATTTTTTTGCTTATCACAGTATGTTTAATGAGAAAAGCACCGAAACTATTGAGAAAGTTTTTCTTGGAATACCCAAAATGGAGATAAATGCCGTAATTTTATTGTTGGACTATATAAAAATGCAGTTTCAATTTGGCAAAGAGTACGCTGACCAGTCAGTAGAGCATATTAGAGATTCGAATGATGAAATTATTTCTTCTGAAAAAAACTCTAATGAAAGTTTTAATCTACTCGATGAAACAACCGCAAATATAGATGAGGTTATGCATGATATTTCATTCAATTTTTCTCTTCCTATCAGAAATATTTCCAAGCAGTATTTGCTTATAGATTCATCTGCTCGTGAGGCCTTAGAAATAACCGAAACTATACAGAAAAGGGATTCTAAAAATACCTTATTCAATTCAATAAATCGAACCGTAACTCCATCTGCAACTCGAATGCTTAGAAGCTGGTTAGACTCTCCTCCTTATAATTTAGCTGAGCTGAAAAAGAGATTGAAAATTGTAAAATCAATAAATGCTATCAGTTTTTCTGCAACTAAATATAAAGTGCTACAAATATTGAAAAAGCTAAGCTATTATGACACATTAAGGTTGATGTTTTCGATTGGGTTCAATACATCATCGCTAGATACTAGCTATCTTTCGTACGATATAATGAACATTAAGCTTGCTTTCAATTATTTGAACCTTTTGAATGTACTAGATTTTTATTCTGAAATAAGAAAAATTATATTTGAATATGCTCTGATAGAAGATAATCTAGAATTGAAGGGGCTCGTTAATAACATAGATGTTCCTCTATCCTTGCGAAATACTATTGACAAAATAATAAATAAAGGAAATCTAGAATCACTACATGAAAAATTAGTTACTGATGAAGAAGAAGAAGATATTGAGTACGATACAGATTTTGCCCAAGAAAATGTTAATAGTACATATAGAAGCTTTCATAGTAAAAAGAGGAACTTTCCTGATATGACGTGGATTATAAACTATAATAACATTGATGAACAAAATTCAAATTTGCAAAATCAGCATGAAACGTTGAACAAACAATTGAAGCTCAAACAAAAACTAGAGGGAAAGTTAAGCAAAATTTGTGAAAATCTTTCTATAAAATCTTTTGAACTAAGAATTGATAATGACATTCCAAACATTTACATTCAATATAGCGGTAAAATGAAGGCAGATCTCAATACTTTGCGTGATGCATTTGATATAACATTTACCTCGAGACTGTCTAAAACAACATTGAGCTTCATGAATAAGGAATGGACACTGCTAGGATTTGATATCTTATCTACCATCAAAAAGATTAAATTGGAAGAACTCAGGTATCTTAACAAATTAAAGCATGTTGTTTTGGAAAACTTTAATTTGATCAAAAATACGTCACTACTTGTTGATAAATTGGACATTTTCTTATCTTTTTCTAATCTATCACTTGCCTATAATTTGGTGGAACCTAAACTAAATAACGAAATTAAATTGGATATAATTAATGGGAGACATTTAATGGTTGAAAATAGCTTGAAGCGCTCAGCTGCATCTGAATTTCAGCCAAATGATTGCAGTATCTCAGGCAGAAATCTGCCTGGATATGTAATATCAGGACCAAATATGGGAGGAAAGAGTACATATTTAAGACAAAATGCATTAATTGTAATTTTAGCTCAAATTGGCTGTTATGTTCCAGCAGATAGTGCTAGCATTGGGATAGTTGATAAAATTTTTACCAGAATTGGTGCATCAGACGATATTTCGAATAACAGTAGTACATTTATGTTAGAGATGACAGAAACATCCAAAGGATTAAATAATGCTACTAGGCGTTCTATGCTAATATTTGATGAAATTGGAAGAGGAACTTCTAATAACGAAGGCATCTCAATTGCTTTTGGTATTCTAAAATATATTATTGAGGAACTAAAATGCAGATTTTTGTTTGCTACCCATTATGCTCCTGAATTGCATAAGTTACTACAAACTGATGATAAAATAACAAGAAACAACTTATGTGATAAGATTAGCTATTACCACACGGCATTACTAAATGATCGTCTTGATAAATTTTTGGATAACCGTGCATATAATTGTGGAGCATCCATGAACATCTTTAATGGCAGATTTTTTGACCATAAATTAAAACCTGGGATAAGTGAATATTCACATGCTACAACCATAGCAAAATTGGCTGGGGTTCCTACGAAGGTTCTACAAAATGCGCAGGTAGCATTGACAGAATTACGTAAAAAATAGATCAAAGCCCCAGCTTAAAAATGTAAATACGTTAATAAATAAAAAGAATATATTATAGTTCTATGTCAATATGTACATGCGTATATAACCTTCATTCAATGTTTTGATACATATCGTAATAAATCGAAGGGTTTTCATCATCATCGCTAGTGTCATTCAATTGCTCACTAATGTTCAGAAGTCTTGTAACCAATTCCCCTTGGTCACAATTCAATACTTTTTCTATCCTTTTGATCTCCATATCAATGTAATTTCTCTCCGATATAGTGCCATCATTATTTTTTTCATCGTTAATGATTTTTTCAAATTTCCAGTTTAAGTTATTATTAACATTATCAGGATCTACCTCTAATGGTGGCATAATTTGAAGTAAATGATTATGATATTTAATCAACAATGGTCTATGTGATAGGGATATGAATGCAATCTTCTTGGTGATTAATAGCTCATATAAATAATCCTCAGCATCGTTACTTAAAGCATTTGTTGCATCGTCAAGTATCACCATCTTGGGATCTTTGAAAAGTATTCTTGCAAAGTTTAGTTTCTGCTTCTCACCTCCACTCAAAACACTATTCCAATCCTGAATAGCATTAATTTTCTTCTCACCTAATCTACCTACCAAATAATCCAACTGAACTAATTCCAACAATTGTATCAAATCTTGGTCTCTATAACCTTTCTCAAGAAATTCTATTTCGGTTAGTGGATAAATAATTTGATCTCTTAAGGAAGCATTCTGTAAAAAGTATGGCACTTGAGGGAGATACATTATGTCCTCATCATTAGGTTTTGATAATAATCCCTTAGTATAGACAGGCCATAATTCTGCAATTATCCTTTCTATTGACGTTTTCCCAGATCCATTGGTTCCCATAACTAGTAAGCGATCATGTTCAGTTATTTCAAAGCTTAACTTATTTATAAGTTTATCACCATTAGAGCCTTCTCTTGAAGGAACAATCACTGATATTTTTTCGAATCTGAGACCATTATAGTCCTTTTGAATTGTACCATTAATATCATTAGAGTATTTATCATTATAGTTGAACTTATGAGAATTACTCAAATGTAATTGTTTTAATAAATCAAAAATTCTATCGGTATATCCAGATAAGGTTGATATATCTTTCATTGAATAAATCAATCTACTTCCGGAATCACTTAGAGAAAAAATCAATCTTTTATTGGTCACAAAGTTTCTGATGGAAATTGCACTGTCGACTGTCAAATTATTTTTGCTTAATAATATAGGTAATGCAGCAAACATATAACCGGAACAATTCCAATAGATCTTTAGAATGTAATTTTCCAAAGCATTATAAGATAATTTTATCAAATTTATGTCAGCTATCTTACCCATTAATTTCTGGAAAATTTTTAAAATTTTAGTTTTTTCAACTTTCAACCCGTTGTAAAAGGAAATTTCTTCAGAATTAGAGATTAAATTTAGATGGTAATTAAAATATTCACCTTCTAATTTCGAAAGGCTTTTCAAAAATTTACCAAAATCTGGAGTTTCCCTCTTTAACAACAATCCTGTTATCGAATAGTTCAAGAATAAACCTATCAATCCAAGGTTACCCAAATTGTCTCTTAAATATATAGTGAAAATAATTAAGTCGATTATTGGTTTTCCTAAATTCGAAATCAAAGATGTGATAAAGTCACAGAACTTTGTTACGTCTGCGGTTATAAATTGATCAATATTTTCCATTTTTGATTGATCAAAAGCAAAAGCGTTAGTCTTATAAAACACCATATTGTTATTTAGGTAAAGTTCATGGATGTATCTAATCAAATTTGTTCTAAAGTTCAAAGATAATTTTTTTTCCAAAAATTTGATACCACTGTTAACATAGGAAGATGGGAAAGCAACGAGGAACCAATAAATCAAGTCCATAGAGAATCTTTTCAAATCAACATTAATCAAATCTTTCAAGATTTGCGCATCTAGTTTGGTAATTAAGACAGAAAGGTATGTTCTCATTATGAGGAATCCAATTTGAGTCATCAACATGTAAGAATTTTTATTGTTCAAATTTGGAATGAGGATGTCCCAAATGATTTTCAATTTGTTTATGAATCGAAGATTGATGAGCGCGGAATCTGATTCACTTTTGTAATAGTTTTTGTCAAAGTTTTTGAATAAGTAATTGTTTTTGGAAAATATATCCTCATCTATCTTGTTTATCACAATTTTTTTCACCTTATTGGAAGAGTTCAGATCCTCAGGGATATGTAAAGTTTTTAAAGTATTTTCGATGTTTATGTCGTTGTTATTGTTATTTGTATTATTTCTTGCTCCAAATCCGACAAAACTGATGGATCTTAAAAGGGATTTGTTTCTGGTTAACTCCGATATGTTGTCATTCTCTTTATTGAGATACTTGTAGTAGTAGAATATTTTTTGCTTTTCTCTTCGCTCGCGGACAAGTTGGAAGATCTTTTTGATTACCCAGTAAGCGGCATAACAAGACAGTGAGAATAATGAAAAGGCAAATATGAGGAACAAGTTTTTAGTGCTTATTGTGGATGGTAATATATTCTTGTTGCTTCGATAAATCTTTTCTAGATAGCTCAAGAGCTTTTTGTGTCTTTCTAGATACGATCGCGGCGAGGGTCTTGAGTGCACTATCATTGTGGCTGCTTTATGTTATCTTGCTTTGCAAATTTATTTGTAAGCTGAAAAGTTGTTCTCTGAGGTTATCAAATTTGGGAGGGACAAAGTAATTATGGGGGAAAACAACGATTCTGGAAAATTCAAGCCAAAAAAAAAAAACTTATGTATATACTTATGTTCTTATGTTTTGATTTCTAAGTTTTTCGGATAGTGTTTCTCTGTTTTGGATACCAATACGAATGCAGGTTTGGCAATATTTCATTATATATATATATATATATATGCCTTGATATTTATAGTGTCCTGGGTATTCAAGTACGTAAGGCCTGTCACAATAATTCCAGTTCTTGATGGCTCTGCCACACAGGTGGGGAAACCCTGCCAGCCAAAACGTGATATCTTATGGGTAAAACGGTTCTCCTTTTTTCTTTGGTTCAATCCGATCAGTGTTCTATTTCTAGCTTCAAACCGGTTCTTCTGCATTAATTTACTGTATACGCCCTAGTGAGACACACACTGTAATGATTAAAGGGCATCTCTAAACTTATAAGCGGGTAATTAAACTCGGTCCATCAGCGGGTTCACGACTAGTAGAGGCGATAAATTACCATTTTCTCCCACTAGGATTATTATCACATGCAAGCAAAAACATTTCTTTACTATATTAATTTGACATGACATAAAGCGACACAGTATCTGCATTCCGAATCACATGCAATCTTATGGGAAAAAAGAAATGAAAGAAATCCAGAAAGCGTCACTCCGCGTGTTCCCCGCAAAAACCAGATAAGACAAGTTAAGGTTTCTCTACACAACACACCAGAAGACATCTCTCCAAAGAATTACGAGTCCTGACATTCTCAGACGTTAGATACTACATACATGGTAACCTTAAAGCTGGTCTTTGGCGCTGTAAATTATGTAAGCAATTTGTTACGTAAACAGCTTTAAGTAAGTCTTCCAAGGGCGATTTGCTGCAGCGCGCGGTACCGGCATAAGTGCGCTTTATAGACAGGATGGTTTGATTGGCTGGATAAATACTGCCAAAATAATTAGTTCATTTGATGCTCTTGGTAAGGCAAGACATGCAAAAAGTCTTGAATTACATTAACAATAGCCGACAGATTTAAGCAACGTTTCCGATGTAACCCCGTACGGAGCTACGGTGTTGAACGGGTTTCTTTTCTTCTTTTTGTCCAATAAAGGAGATTCTAGGCCCCAAGGATCGCTTTCAAATAAGCTAATTGCGTTCTTGTACTCGTTTCTGTCGAGATCTTGGAAAAACCTGGTATATTCTTCAGAACCCGGCACGTACGGCGGAACCGGATCGATTCCTATAAACAGTATTTCGCCATAATATTGGCTGTCGATGGCTTTCGCGTGCAAGTTCACAAATCGGCACCTCTTGAACTCATATCCAACTACAACAACCTTGGATGGATACCTGCCAGTGATCTCCTTGAAACGGCAAATAGAATACAATAGATTCTCAAAAGAATCCTTGGCATATTCCTCTAGGTAGATCGAACCCAATATCTTGAATTTCTCATCTTCACAACTGGCAGAATCCAGTAACAGCATAAAGGTTTCTTTATTTTGTAACACTAAATTCAAATAGCTCAAAGATTCAGAAACATTCCCCGCAACTTTTTTGGTCTTTCCTCCGCTGATGATGACAATACTTTTGTTTTCATCATCTTGGAGCACTAAATCGACACATTTTTGAATCTGTTTGATCCAGGACAAATGGTCATCTCCCTCTTTTTGGAAAGATTCCATGAACCAGTCGCTCGAATCTCTGCCCGATCCATGTCCCTTGTAGATCGCATGGCAAGGTAACATAATCATTGTGGTGGCATCTCTATAATGCAAAGTCTTGAGATCAGCCATTCTTTTGTCCGTCGTTAAAGAAAAAATTAGCTAGTATTCTACCTTTCAGTTAAAATTCTTTACAAAATTCGTGAACTCTTTCCAGCAAATTATTTAATTATATCATCCAAATCAAGACTTCAATTTCCTCGTTGATTTTATCTTTTTCTGAATCTACGTTACTTCTCCAACATTCATTTGCACAATAATATAATGTGTATATAAATTAATCTATTAGTGCTCATAATTTCTTTTCATACGCTTAAAGCTCCGGACGCGTTTCTACCAGAAAGCACACGAATCTGGTTCAATACCAATTGAAACATGATTATGTGTAACGCGAAATAGCGAACAAAATCAGAAGAACAGTTCACTGCTTTCGAAATGTATTTCATGCTCAATAAGAAAGTACAAGATCAAACCTTTTATAAGGCTTGAAATTTTTTTTCAAAGAAAAAGATTTGATTCAAGCAGTATATGTAATGGGTTTATCACACATGCTCGTTCTAAGAATACAGATCTCAAGCATGTATTATTCATAATTCTAGACACCGAATGAATCTTCTAATTGGAGTTAGAACAGTAGTTTAGAGTGTTAATCTCAAAGATCTAACTCTTGATCTGATAACATCGTAAAATTAAGCGCCGATACAAAAGCCTTTTTTTCCTTCACATTTTCTATAATTCGTGTTTCTTTTATATAAAGGATAAAAAGATTGAAAAACTAAAAAAAAACTAAAACATATATTTCCTAAGGAGCTAGTATAATTTTGAAATTGAGAAACGACAAACATCACAAGTATACAATGATACAAAATCTTGATCTAATATCACCACCAGCTGAAGCATTTTCTCAATACACTGTATCTATTTCTTCAGATTCTACTACAGCTTTTCATCCTCATCTAGATATCAATCATGCAAATCTTGATTCCTCAATTGAGTTATATAAAAAGTGTCCTCCCCACAAAAATGTCGACTCAAATTTACAGCAGAATAAGGTGTTTGAAAGTCATCCACACATAAAATCAGATGGGTTAGAGGTTCTTGAAAAACATATTCTTAGTGAACCAAATTGGGACTTTTTGAAAATCAAACAGATTCCCTTGAATGATAATAAACACTCGACAAAAGCAGTGTCTTTGAAAAGTCAAAATTTATCTACTAGATGGACTGATAAGGATACGCATTCAGAATCAAATAATCGATTCTTTAAAAAAATATCAAGAAATAACTCGATTAATTCCTTTTCCTTTCCTTCATTGAAAAGAAAAATTGGATATTCTAACTATAATGGGGCCGAATATCTGGAAAAAAATAATATTGAAACTGTACCAAAGACCACAGAAGAAAGTGGGAAAGATCATGAAAACAATTTTATATCGAACAACGTTGTAAGGTTTAGCATTCAACCCACATCAATTCGTGAATCTAACTATGAACCAGTCGTTACTCAACAGCCTGATTCATGCTTAATTATTCGCAAGAATTCTGTGGCTAAACCTGAGTCTAAGTATGATTTGAAGAACTTGGAAATACCGGATCAAAAAACACAAAACATGAGTAGTGAGCCTTCAACCTCTCATATACTAAAAAAATCAGCGAGTTTTAGAAGTTTAGCAGCTTCTTCAAAAAATGGGTGTATTTCTTCTATAATCTCGGCAAGACTAAATCATGAGGAATTACCGCCTGAGACAGATGATATGATAATGGAGAACAAGGTGTTCAACGATATGAGTTCAGTTGAGCGACTTACAGAAAATATTAAGGTATTATCTGTTGACTCTGATGAAGAAACAACAACGAAAACAGAAAATTCGGAAAATATGAGGTTTGAAAATCTAGACGACAGTAATTCAGGCCAAATGGAGTCGGAATTCAATCTTGATGAATGGAATCATTTCTTGGAGGATCAATGGAGGATAAAAGAGGAAATACTTCCTGAAATGTTCTCAATTAATGAAAAAGATCTCTCAATTCTTTTGAATACTCCTGAAGAGGTTGCAAGTGGCAAAGAAGAGCTAAATGACAAGGAAAACAGACTGAAAACAGTCAAAACAAGAAAAACTAAGGGGAAAAAAAATTTGAAAAACATTTCCAGTTTCATAGATTTATTTAGTGGATATATTAAAGATGATTCTTTAAAAATCGAATTATCACCCAAAGAGTTATATCAAGGTTTTAATAATGACCACTCACAAAAGAATAACGGCCAATCGGATGATAATTATACTCATAGAACAAACTGCAAGTCAAAAAATAAGCTTACAAAAAGAAATAGAAAACAATTATCAGTTTTGAAAGTTATTAAGACTCCTGATGAAACAAGAGTGGAAAATAAATCCAGTGATGGTTCTTTCGATTTCAATGAGTTTCCTCAAATGAAGATTGACCCTAAATTTTTGAACGACGAATCAGCTATAAAGCCGTTTCTATATGAGGAATTTCCCAATTCAAGTAACGAATTAGCAAAGGTAATTGAAAATAAAGATTTGAATAATTTTTCTGGAAACAATGAAAAATCCGCAATGAATGTTAAGAAAAATTTAATTAGAAACTATTCAAAATTTTTCAAAAGTCAAAGACACAACAAAACTAATGATCGTGACAATTTAAACAGAAGTCAATCATGGTTTGGTAGAATAAATGGATCTTCGAGCTCAATATCAGATAAAAATGACAGTATCTCTAAAAACATCGATGACGGACAAAGAGAAAATACTATATCGTTCGGCTTGAAATCACTCTTCAAAGGAAATGGAAAGAGCCTGAGAACTGTGATGTAGTTTTTTTTATTTTTTGTGCTCCAATTTTTCCTTGTATATCTGTATATATGTTGTTAAGCTTCTTTTACAAAAATATTTTAGAAAATGCTTGCCATAATTTTAAGATTATTAGTAAGAGTAACTGTTCAATATATTTGTCTCTATTTGCAGCAGAAATTCAATATCGACTCACTTTTAACAATCTTGTTGTGAAATATCCAAATCTGCTTCTATAGTAGATTTTATGTATTTGTTTCTCGTTTTATTGAGTATTTAACTTCAATGTGATGGTGAACTGTTGAAAGTATGTGATGATAATTAGACGCGTTTGTCACGTGATATAATTGGAATATTATGAGCAATGCTGTAGAATATCGTAAAGTATTTCATTTTTCTTTTTTTTTTGCTTGTAGGAGCCAAGGCTTGATCTGTAAGAAGTGTATGGCCTCAATATAATCAATCCAAATATTGAGGCTTTAATGTCTGTAAAAGAACATACAACAATAGATGTAATCATCCTTTAAAATATGATAAATAGTGCATATACATATCAACGAGTCTGACTAACACTTTGAATATCAAAATAACAAAAAAAATTGGGCATGTCTTCCTTGGTGAAACAGAATTTCGAAGAGATTGCGCTGCTAGAATTCAAAGTTAGACAAACCATTCATTTCCTTGATTCGAAGCTGGAAATTTATGAAATACTGGATCCTTTACCCATTTACAATAGATCAATATCCAATAAAGTACACTACATAGTTGGTAACCTTCATAATTTCGAAGAATTGCTTATAATAAATAGAGATATTGTGGATGCACTTATAGAGTCTCAGGAAAAAATAAACTATGTTGCGTTACTCGACAAATACGAAGAAAGATTGAGCGATCTTAGAGAAGATCTATTTAGAATAGAATACAAGTTACAAGAAACGGAAGAAAAAATAATTATTAGTGAACGGGCAAAGGTTTTAAGTGAATTAAGTGGCGATTCTGCCGACGATAAAGCTTCTCGGCAAAAATTGTTTTCTAACGGTTCACGCAATAAGAAAAATGCCGCCACTAACGTGGACAAGTTATCAGTTGACGAAAAAGTGCTCAAGACAAATCAGCAAATCACTTCTAATTTGGAAGCGTCTCTATCTGTTATGGAATCCAATGTGTTCAGCAGTGACGTAATGATAGAGAATTTCCAAGAATCCACCAAGTCACTTAATAGATTAGTTGAACAGTATCAGCTTGTTGGTCAGGCTTTGACGTCGAGTAAGAATTTGGTTAATGAATTGAAGAAAGCCGATCACTCCGATCTACAAAAGATGAAATTGGCCTTAGCTTGGTTTGCAGCAGTATGTGTGTGGATTTTATACAGAAGAATTTTCAAATATCCAATAAGACTCTTATTGTGGTTTATTGTATCATTATTTGGGATGGTAAGGACCGAAAAGACGGAAAAAATCACCTAAAAAATGTTCTGGTTATGGATTTCTGATTTAGAAAGTGAACTTTTTTTTCCCACAACATTTCAACAGAAGTAGTCGTAATAATAATGTATATTTTGGAACAAATATAGTAGATTTTTTTTTTTTTTTTGATTATGGGCAAACAAAAAGTGTATATATCTGGAGAACAATAGATAGCATATTATTTTTTACAATAAGTACCTGCCTTTTCTAATCCTTTTTTTTTTCAGAGACTAATAGTGTACTCAGAATACTGGCATTACTAGGAAACCATAAATTCTGAAGAATATAATTAATGCGTAGAAGGGGAGGAACAGATCAGATCGCGTACAGTGAAATGCTGTAAAAAAGCTTCCACACTGCCGATTGAATCAATCAATTGTATCAATTAATGCGTGGTCTAGAATATTTTCTTTAGTAATCACTTTCAAAATACATTCAAAAGAAAAAAAAAACGATGTCTACGAAATTCTTGATGTGTGGAACGATGATCCTTGAAAAACAATAAGGGCTGCGGGCTACTTTGATCAACCTATAGTAGTTATGAACTATTTTCGATTTTCCAGCCCTTAATAACTTTCTGTTTGTTTCGATATGTATGTGTATGGGCTAAAAATAACCAGAAGAAGCAATATATGTTGAAATTTTTTTCTCTGGCTAGGGTTTTTTTTTCTGTCTTTTCTGCACGTTCTCCGAAGAAGCAAAAAAGTGCCTCACAAAGTTCAACAGTCAAGAAATTGATTAAACCTTAATCAGGGAAGTTTTATTGTTTACGCAAATGAGGACTCTAAATAGTTGGGCGATATCGAAAAAATGCCACTTTCAAAGGAGAAACATCACAGTGTTGTTGCCATAGATTTGCTGCGCAATAGATGTGCTCCGTTGCTTTAGCAGCTCTTTGACTCACAGATAAGCAAGGGAAAATTGCCTGAAGTCACTGAAACGGACACACGATACACGAATTCGCGGAATCTCACATGAATCTACAAAAACTGGTATTTATTTGCAGACCAAGCACTTGAGCTCGTGGATTAGTACAAATAGACAGCAGTTTCTCCTTTGGACATTTATTTTTAGTTTTTTTCTTTTTTTTACTTTTCCCCAAAAAATTCATCGTTTCCTTTCTACATAATCTGTTCTACATAGGTAGTTCTACACAGGTAGCTCTACATAGCCAATTCCAATAAATATTCCAAGAAATTCATTTCAGGCGGGTCCTAGAAGTGTTTTTTCAATTCACCCAGAATATTCTCCATTCATTGCATGCAACTTGGGTCATAACACTCTTGCGCTCAATCTTTCTTGCCAGCCCTTTTTGCTACTCTAATTATTTCCACCACGGCAAAAATATTTGGGTATGTATACGTTTTACGCAATATTTCATTGTGATTGATTCGATTCAGATAGCAGCAAGGCTTTACAAATTCGCTTGCTCAATTTTACTAGCTCTCGCACAAGTTTCCCGATTCGAAAGCTCATGTTGAAATTTTTTTTTTTATGTTATGAGAAACCTAATTTTAGAAACTTTTTCGACGTGTTTCATTTTTCAGTGGACGTCGCTTTATTGCGAGGTTGAAAGTGAAAGTAATATCCAAACTCAGTAGAGAACACAACACCAAAATTCCATACAACAAATTTTTTTTTTTTTTTTTCTTTCTCTACTTTTCTGAATAGTTTTCCTGCTATCTACAACATTAATCACCTATCTTGAAGATTTCAACCCCTAATACTAACAGAAGATCATAGCAATTTCGTCACTGTTGCACTCACGTTTTTTAAATTCGAAAGTAATTGTATAGCACATCCTAACTAGGCTGAATTGTTATACTAGTATCGACACAGAACCAGGATCAGAACAAATAAAGAACCCCAACTCTCGTCCTTGATAGCTGGCCTTCCTTGATTTCTGAAATACTGGAGAACGTCGCTTTGTCCACCCTTCCAAAAAACTCACTCTGGTCTACCAAATCACAGCTGGTTTTGTATTGTTTGGTATCTGCAGCACATAAATCAGTTTTTTTTGTCTTGTTTGGAATACCCACTCTAGTTGAATCACAAACGGCATAACGCACCAACAGTGTAACTTCAACCTTCCATCCTCAGAATTTCCCACAAACTCTAATATCCCCACAATGTCCGCCCAATTCAGACCTCAGGCAGCCGCCAACAACTCGTTCAGCCAACCCCCACCCCAAAATTTCGGTGGAAACTATCAACCTCAATACCATTTCAACAACAATAACAACAGCAGCAAGAGCTCCGAAGACACATTGAAATCGTTCAACGAAAAATTCGAATCCTACAGTTCCAAAGTTGAAGATCTCGTTGATGCATACTCTGGCCCAATCAAGCCTTACGTTCCTGCTATTGGTAGATTCTTGATGGTTGCTACTTTCTACGAAGATGCAATCAGAATCATCTCCCAATGGTCCGACCAAATCTTCTACTTGAACACGTACAGACACATTCCTTACATCATCGTGGTTTTATTCTTGCTCTTGAACGTTATTGTCATGATGATCGCTTCTACAATGTTGATCGGAAGAAAAAGACCAGATGTTTCAACTTGTGTATTGATTGCTGTTGTCATCTCTCAAGGTTTATTCTACGGTTTATTCACTGAAGGTTCATTCTTGTTGAGAAGTTTCTCTGTCATTGGTGGTTTGTTATTAGCATTCTCAGATTCCATTGTGAAAGATAGAAGATCTCTTGCTGGCTTGCCAATGGCTGACACAAAAGATAATAAAAGATATTTCCTTTTGGCTGGTAGAATCATGTTGGTTTTACTTTTCATCGGTTTCACTTTCTCTTCATCTTGGACTTTGGGTAGATTCTTCATTATTTTGATTGGTTCTTTGGCTTGTGTATCCATTGTTATCGGTTTCAAGACAAAGTTCTCTGCTGTAATCTTGGGATTCTTGCTTTCACTTTATAATATTTCGGTCAACTATTTCTGGGCTTACGGTTACAGAGATCCTCAAAGAGACTTCTTAAAATACGAATTCTTCCAAACATTATCAATTGTTGGTGGTTTACTTTTGATTGTTAATACAGGTGCTGGTGAATTGTCTATTGACGAAAAGAAGAAAATCTACTAGATGATGATCTTCAAATATATGATAATTAACCTTATAAATACATATAAGATATTTTTTCAATTTTGGAAAAGAAAATAATAAAGCAAAAACAAATTAAAAATATTTAAAAGTCATGTAAATGGATAATACCAATTAAAAACAACAATTGAGAAAACTTTTGAGTCATAATCGAAACATAAATCACGAATATTTGATATACTGTACATTAGAGGCAACTCCGAAAAATGAAAGAAAGAAAGATTATATACAAACCAAGTGTAAGTTCGGACGGATACAATAAATTTGGCAAAGCAATAAATTATGGATGAGTTAGAGGAAAAATATTTGACAGATTTTGAATATTGAATTTATGGTCAAACTTATATAAATACTTCCAAATTCATGGAATTACCTGTAATCTCTCTTTTCTTTTTTTTGGATAAAACCATGCACGAATGACAATATTATATAGCTATTTGTTAGTGACTACTCTTATGTCACTATGAAAATATTGGTCAATAATTATTTGTGTTCATCTGTTTCCAAAGAATCTCTTAAGCTATCGACAATTTCCAAAATTTTCTTTGTAGCTGGAGAATCCTCATATAGGTCTATAAAAGAATCTCCTGAGTCGCAACTCTTTCCGATTCTAGGATCTAAAGGAATGGAACCAAGGAAAGGGATACCAAACTCTTTAGCCAATGCACTTCCTCCTCCAGTGGTTGGTTTGAATATTTTCGACTCATTGTGACATCCGGGACAGACGAATCCAGACATATTTTCAATTAAACCAAGAATCTTTATTCCGGCCTTGATACAAAAATTTATCTCTTTCCTCACGTCTAACAAGGCAACCTCTTGTGGAGTGGTGATCAATAACGCCCCATCTATACCCTTCTCTGTCTTGGATAGGTAGTTATTGACGGTCAAGTGTTCGTCAGTTGTTCCTGGTGGAGTGTCGACAATTAGATAATCTAAGGCGCCCCAATTCACGTCTTTGAGAAAATTTTTGATCAATGTATTTTTCTTTGAGCCTCTCCAGATGATTGGGGCATCATCTTCTGGCAACATGAACTGTATGGAGACTAGTCCTAAATTATCATCCACGTAAACAGGAGACCAGCCTGAGTTTGACTGATGGATTATTTCCTTTTCAGCACCTAGCATTTTCGGTATTGAGGGGCCACAGATGTCAAGATCCATTACTCCAACCTCCAAATCAGGGTCTGAAGCAAGAGACCAACCCAACATGGTGGTGAATGTTGATTTACCAACGCCACCCTTGCCAGACAAGACCAATATTTTATGTTTGATATCTGCTAAGTTCTGTTTGATTGTATCTAGATCAGGGTCTGGACCTTTTGGCAATGACTCACATATCGACTGGTTAGCACACCCGTTGCAGGCGTCTGAACTTCCTGCGTTCTCTGATTCTGGGCCTGGACAATGTTCGGGCTCTTCCTCCTTCTTGTATCCTTCTATGGTCATTTTTTGCGATTTAGAACAGTTCTTTTTCTTTCTTCTTAAAAATAAAACACAGAAAAAGATGGAGATCTTTGTCTGTCACAAGTGGTTGAGAATTCCTCTTCTTGAAATATCAGAATAAGTGGGGACTGATCTATCTATTTTCTGGGAGACTGATGAACGAGACAAAATTGGCATATCTCACCTTCTCTTGCAAGAATACTATAGAATATTACAATTAATAATAGCCATGTCAAATATTAGCATGTTTGATGTACATATATATGCATGTGTTTGAAAAATTATGAAAAATCCTAGAGATGACTATTTGGCTGGAAAATTTCTGGCAGCAAACGAGAAAAGCAATTCCGGCCCGGATATTCAATAAGCTCCAGCATCCGGATTTGCCGTGATAAGTATCTCAGCATCGTAGATGCCCTTGTTATAATGTTAAAGGGTTAATGGTGGTATAGTTGTTTAATGTCCTAGTTAATTGATGTTTTAGTTGTTCGATGCTTTTGGTTGGTTGATGTTTTAGCTGATTGATGTTTAGGAGAACTCTATGTGAAAAATGCCTGGTTGGAGCTATCCAAAATCTTTAAGGTTTGGCTAGTGCATTTTTTTTGTCACAAAGGTCCTACTGATAATAGTGTTTCCTCCTAAAACAAACAAGGCGTAGATGTAAGAAGTTCATGTACATTGTATGTAAATCAAGGAAATTGTGACATCGCTTGACATAGAAACACAAGCATTGGATCACTAAGCCACGAATCTTAAATCTTCTACACTTTTAATGTCGTTTTAGTGTTTCTTTGTTCAATGTAATTCTGTTTGCTTATTCAATGATGCGTAGTTCTGCTGTTCTCTTTTGCAGCAGAACCGTTTAAACTTTTGACTACAAGAAAAGGCAAACTATTTATTTTCGAAAAAGGGGATCTGAAATCAGGTTTATGAATAGAGTCTTCGAATCTAGACTATGGTCCAAGTCTGTAAAGTTAGTTTCTATGCTCAGCTTTTCTAACCTCACTCCCTCATCTGCCCGTTATAGATGTTTTTATTTCTCAGATCGAGGCCGATCCAGAGAAGTTTATGACTATCAAATGGGCTGCTCGAAACACGGTAAACCAATACAAATGGACCAAAAAGCAAAATACTCCATAAAAAAGACTTCCCTCAAGAATATATGGGAGATCATCGTTTTCGGAGAAGCCCAATTAGGTTCCAGCGATGATGTGGATAACTTAAGTGATGCCCAAATCAATGATACGTATCGAAATCTCAAAAAAACTACGCTTGCCTTTAGAGACACGAGAAAACGCCAAATTCTAGAATCATTCTACTCATAAACTTGCAGGCACAATACCAGAATACGTTCTTTGGGACATTTCAGACTGTAAACAATTCCTTAACTTCAAACCATCACTTTTTCAAAAGTTACGTGTGCACACCAAACCAAAATTCGCTGCTTTTCTTTTTTCGAACAAAAGCTGCATCTCTTTTTCAAAGCAAACACCAGAATGCTGGTTTCAGTTAATCTCAAAGATAACTACATTACTCATTTTCAAAACAAGAATGTTTCGACGGTTTAGAACAGAGACTCATCTTTGCATGCCAAAACTAGTATGTTTTAAACGGGTTATGCAGCAGTTATTCGACGATGGTTTTTGTGTCAGCTTTTGTTTAAGTTGCATTTCTGCAACATATGCGTCCAACATTTTTCAGTTATGCGACATGCATTACCCTTTTGGGCTCAACCCAAATAACAGGATGGTTCCAATAAATGGGCGTGTTTTAATGCTTTATTGTTTCACACAAAAAAGCTTTGTCAGTGCAATGACTACAAACTTTACAGTTATTTTATGAGATGAAGTAATAGATTCCTCAAAAGTCAAGATCAATTATAAAAATCAATGACTTTCCTTTTGGTTTACGTCTTTCGATCTTGGATGTTCCTATAAAATATAAATAATATCAATAGATAAACAATAACAATTATCCAACCAACTACATTCACTCCTTTGTAACTCAAAATAATCCATTCAAAAATGCAATTCATTAACACTATCTTGGCTTCAGCTTTATTGGCCGCTGTCTCTTCCGCTTCTACTGCTGTCACCGTCAACCAAACCACTGAATACGCATACGTCACTGATATGTCTACTACCCACGTTACCATCACTTCTTGTGCCAACAACGCTTGTACTAAATCTGTCCAAACCACTGGTTACTACATCCAAACTATCACTAAGGAAGACGTCGTTACCCATACTACTGTCTACTGTCCATTGACCGCAACTTCTAAAGCTTCTACTGCTGCTGCCACCTCCTCTGTTATCTACAACACCACCACCACTCCATACACCAACTACACCACACCAAAGTCTACTCTTGATGCTGTTGGAACCACTCTTTCCTCTGCAGTAGTTTCTTCTTCTTCCGCTGTTGCAGTAACCTCTGCTGCTGTCACTTCTGCTCTGACCACAAAATCAAAAACTCTTGATGCTGAAGCTTCTACTTCTACTGAAAAAGAAAAACACACAACTTCAAAAGCTTCTACTACTGCTAACGTAACATTCAACAACTTGGCTGCTGCTGGTTCATCTAACAACATGATGCTCGGTGGTATTGCTGCCATCGGTGCTGCTATTGTTCTTTTATAATTTTAACTATAGAACAACCACATCAAATTAAAAAGATATTCAAATATCTGTTTTTCACTTCGGATTTATCGTTTTACTTAATATTGCCAAATTGTTTATTTTTATTCGTTAGTACTTTTGCTTATTTTTGTTTTTTGTTTTTTTATCATAGATTTAGATATATTATATATTAGATAGCTTAAAAAAATAGCTTTTTAAAAAAATTTTAAACTACTGTAAATTAGAAAAATATCCGAAAGAATTTTGGAAAAACGGTCTAAAAGAGGAGATACAATATCTATATTATTTTTATTCGTTACAAAAATCAAAAGAACAATGACAATAAACTATTCATCTTTCCAATAATATATAGGGTAAAATGAAACAAGTTTCATGAAAACATTAAATAGATTCAATTTTTGTTAGTGCAAGTAGAACCGCATCCTCTGTTCTTACGAAAGATAGATTCAAATCAAGCTTATAATTGAAAAATTCAAAAATGTTCTCTACTTCTTTCAAAGAATCGTCAGCTTTGAAGGATTTCTCAAAATCAGTGACTTTTCCTGTGAAAACCAACAATTTCATTTGCTCATTTTTAGTTTCCAATTGACTAGTGTTCTCTAAAGTTGGAGAAGTTTTTTTTTCCTTTGATTTTTCCACTTGACTTTTGTTGTTAAAATAATTACCACTTTCCATAAACACAGCGGCAGAATAACCCTCTGGGAATGCAGATTCAGTGAAAATACTACTGAACAGTTTAGCAACTCTCACATAATAACCAACTGAAACATTAGCACCAACAGTATTTGAGTAATAAGCGTCCAATGGACTCACGATTTTTCTATTTTTTGTATCCACGGTGACTCTGACATTCACAGGTATTTTTTCATCTTTTTGTAATTTTATTGGCTCTGCTAAACCACAATTGATATAACTTGTCATTTGTAAACGCTCTCTTTTCTTTTTTGATTTTTTTACCTTTGATCCAGGAATATGCTTTACTTCTGGCAGGGATGATTTTTCAGGAATTGATAATCCTTCTCTGAAATTTGATCTAGCTGGTCCATCGAAAAAATTGGTTTGCAAAAAAGGCAATGTTGTTAGTGTGGGGTAATTTTTCACATATTTTAAGTATTTTTTGTCCTTGAATATCGAGTTAACTAGATATGGAGGAGTGATAAAGTATTGCAAAAGAGTAGCCAAGATCATACATTCTTCGCCTATATTCTTCTTCGGCAGTGATTTTACAGCACTATTTGTCGCTGAAGATTGATTCGTTGCATCCAGAGAGCTGTCAAACTTAATCTTGTTGCCGTCTTTGATACCATTTTTGACAACGGCTTTATTTACCTCAGACTCGGAGATCTCTGGGACATCCAAAATCACAATCTCTGAAACATTATATATTGTTGAATTTTTGGCTATTTGATAAGCTATGAAAGTACTCTGACTCAAAGATTTCGAGTTTCCAAGCGATATCACCGTGCTGGGGATGCATAATGTGTAGTTTTTGCTGACTGATTTTCTATGTTTCTTGAATATTGTTTCAGTATCAGAGTGATCTGGTTTTTTAGTTTTTGCTGAGCTGGTTGGCCTTATCTCCTCCTTGGAAACAGTTGACATTTTTTGTTTCACCTTTTTCAAGATTGACTCTCTCTAAATATCTATTAATTTCTAGGAAATCTCACGAAAGATTCACCTCAATTCATAAATATATGCGTATTCTTTTAATAGGTATCATGAGATGAGATGATCTATTGGTTAGTAGGTGTATTGGATATTTCATTTTCCATAACTGTTATTCGAAAATTTTTTAGACATTTGAAAAACAAAGTGCTCAAAACCAGAAAATCTCAGATATCGTGAATTAAGATACATAATCCTTTGAAGAGTATGCAAATAGCCACTGACAAACAGATTGAACTATTATTTTAAAACATTTGTAATAAATCGTGGATTAGAAACAGCCTTTCGATAAGGAGATAAAAACTTTGCTTGTACGCTTTGAGAGTCAGTGCTTGCGTTGATTGTTGGTGAACTTGCTTTTTTATAGATAGTTTTTGAAAAGAAAATAGGATTTCCCCCAAAACCATAGAGACGAGATATTACTTGTGAAAAAAGTAGAGAAAAGATGTCATACTGGTCCAGAATTAAAGAGAATACAAGTAGTTTAACGAGCAATCTTTCGAATCTTTCTATAACGAATGACAGCGATGGAAAGGAGGAGCATGAAACCATGGTACACAAAGCGCTCCTAACTTTTTATTCAGAGAACGCTGGTGGCAGATTTCCGGATTGGCTTATCGAGAATGATCCCACATTCCAGAGCCAGGAGAACAACTACAATGTCCAAGTGACCAACATGCCTTCTAATAGTAAGTTTTACCCTGTGCAGAACACCAGAAACAACTATAACAATCCACAACAGCAAAACTCGGCTGCTAATCTGTATGCGGGACAAGGTGCTGGAAGATACAATAATTCCAATATGGCTGAGCTGTACCATAATCAGCAACCACAGCATCAGCCAGCGCAGAATAAAGGGTATCAGTCAGCAAGAACCCAAACAGCTGCCTCAGCGTCCCTTCAAGACATGTACAAGTCCAGCAATCGACCAACAGCTGGGTCTAATGGTCCAGGAAACAGTAATGCATCCTCTTCCTTGAGAGACAGATTCCAAAGAAACAATTACAGCGGCTTCAATAGAAGATGAGCTGGTGTTTTTTTTCCCGGAGTTAAATTAACGAGCCTCCAAAAATACCCTGTTTTGCGTGGTAATATATTTCAATTCTTGGTTAACGTAGCCAATATGAAACATATTGGTTAGTTCCCGTACTATTTTAAATATCAAAAATTTCTCAGTTTCAATATATCTAATCTTTCTTACAATTTGCAGAAATGCTAAAAAAGACAACGCGAATTTAAATCTAGAGTCATTAATTAGGGCAATAAAAAATTATCAGTCAGTTTGTATATATTTACAGTCAGCAGCAGGCTTATATAGAGTCTAAGAGCCAAGAATAGTATGAGGAAAGCACATCAGGAGTGAGAATTGTAACACTTCAGGAAATTGGAAAAATGAAAAAACGGTAACACAAATACATATATGAGGGAAAATGATGGTAATTTTTTTTGTCAGCTTTAAAACCACAGAAAGGATCTGCCTGTGAAAATTGAGAGATTAGCATTACAGCCAAATTCGCTTCAATTGATCATAAATCGTAATCATTTTTAGGTGGTGGGTTGCTTTCTTGTCTCATATACATATCGATGGCTGCACTAAAAGCAGCAAAACCTCCACACCCAAGAAGAGTGGCAGTAGGGCCAGCTTTGATAGCCAATCCGCCCCCTGTTAGACAACCAGCGGAGAGACCGTTATATATGTCATTTTTGGCACGAATACTTTCGATTACGCACTCGCAGCCCGAGTAGATGGCACCAATGTAACCAAAGTTTTTAGCACTGCTGTTCATTCTTTTCCCCATATCGGAGAACATCACCTTCATCTGTTTCTTGAATGGTAAATCTTGGTATGGTGTTGCTCCCGGCACATCGTAGGACATACTTGCCATAAAAAGACCAAAAAACCCACCGAGAAAGTAACCTGTGACCCCAGAAATGACAGTTTTTCCCGGACAAGACTTCATGAAGTCCACCATTTGCTGCGCAGCATAGTCTCCTTGTTCATCCGGGGTCATTTCTGCCACTGTCTTTTTCTGTTCTGGTAAGTTGTAACCCAAGCCGAGACCTCCCATTTTTTTCTCTTATTTACTGCTGGTTCCTAATTTTTTGCAATTATTTCTTTTGCCAGTCGTGATGCTTCAACAATCTGGGTCCTTTTTTAGGGTTCTGTGGTGTTTGCAGAGCATACAACTGTATTAGGTCCAACTTGATTTGTAATGTGGTTCAAATTTCAGTATTCGATATCATCAGCTTATAGTGAAAATGCATACTTTTTTACAGATGTGCTAGCGAGAGCCTCAACAACGTCAGAAAGAGAGAGAAAGAAAAAAAAAAAAGCAAAGACTCTCTGTATCAGATAAAAACCTACAAAACACAAAAAAATAAACAAAATCACCCTGTAATACTACCAGCACGTGATAATAACACTCAGATATTTGTTTAAAATCCTTGTATTTTGACTAATATTGATTGATTATTAGAATAGTGGTGTGAAAGTCGACAGGCTCCTAATGACCTGCAGGTAATTGTGAAGAGAAAATTAGAAAAAAGCGTAAACTGGTTGACTTAGAAATGGTTTTGTGAATGCAAAAAATAGACATTGAGAAAGATTGAGTTTTGCTGTTTGTCGCGAATATGAGTACAGAAACGTCAGAATATTCCCCGTTGCAGCTATCGATCAACAAGGTGTTGCATGGCCACTTGAGGAACAGGGAGAAAGGCAGGAGTCGAGCGATTTTAAGGAGAAAGTTAGCTGGCACAAATGACCTCGCAGAACCAGACCCCCACGAGTTGTCCACTGGTAGTATTGGGCTCAATCAGGAACTGGCACTTGAAAACAAAGCTTTGAGAAACAACAACTACTCCAGTGAGAACAGAGACTACCCCAGAGAGAACTACAACTACCCAAGGGAGAACACCGCGAAAACAGAAAAATCAGAGACGCGTTCTAGCAGAAATGATATCAGCGACAGAAGTATAGGTTTCATACCGTTGAAATCGAAAAAATTCTATCGTGCTTCTTCATTGAGAGATTCAGAAATCAAAAAGCTTTTGGGAGATCCGCTTCCGTTGGACGAATATACACCTTTGTATGAAAGTAAGAAGAAAATTACACCGGAAATTACAAAAAGCGATTTTGTCACAAAGACTAGAGTTGAAAGAAAGATAACGAACTTAGAGACTAACAGTTCAGTGAACACAAACGAATTTGAACTGAAAACACCGATTGCAAACAATAAAACAAAAATCGCTAGCAATAAAACAACAGAAAAGCTGAGAGCTCGTGAGAATCTCGCCCGAAGTGGTAACTTGACCCATACTCTCTATTTGCCAAAGAAAAAATTACAGAGAATTGAAAGCAATCTCCCTAATACAGCAGATAAAGGTAATTCATTTTTGAGTGTAAGTAATGATCAATCAAATCATGATTCAGCAGGGACAGATGATCTAAATACGCACGAGTATGAGACAGATGTAGGAGAAAAACCTAGAATCTTTGAAAATACTTGGGAGTCAAATCATGCGGAACACCAAATTAGTTTACATGACCAGCGAAGTTATTCAAGGTATCCCAAAAGTCGATTGTTCAGAGAATATATAGAGAGTGCGAAAAAGAATGAGACTAATGGCTTGAAAGGTTTCAAAAATGCGTACATGGGAAATAAAACAAGGATTTTTGCTGAAAAGAAAGTTAATACAAAACAGCCCCTCAATGGATATTATCAGGATAAACAAGAGGAGACTGTAGAACAGAGACATACTGACAAGGATAGTATGATAGAGTTGCAGGATGAATTTGTAGACCAAAACGATCCAGCACAGGAAACACAGATTACAGGTGACTCGAAAGAAACTAACGAAAATCAAGTACCAAAGATCGACAAGAGGTCAAGTTTTGAAAATCCCAGCGGAAATACAAAGGACGCGCAACTATTGATGAAATTGGATCGCGAGATCGAGTTGGAATCTTTGCACAACAGTAAAACTGATGCAAACCCTCAGAACAACAATACTACCTTTTTTCTGAATGCTGAGTCCATAACATGGTCATTCATAAAAGAATCGAGACTGAGATATTTCGCAGTTTACTTTTTTGTCATGTATTTTATACTTGCAGCAGTTCTATACCTCAGGAACCGCCAAAATGGCAGTCGTGCTTTCAATGACATCAATGTCAACGTAACGAACAGAGGTTCTGGAAAATCACAAAAATTCATTTCGTTCGATTATTTTTACTATTGAACAAGAAGTTGATGAACCACATTTATCTTTGTAATATAGAACATTTTTGTAAATCAAAAAGTAAATCACATTTAAATTTTTTTCACATTAATTAATCATTTTAGATGTAGACTGAAAATTATTCTATTTTCAGTATTTCTTCATGTTAGCTAAGCTCACGAGCGAAAAAGCACTCATAAGATTTTGTATGACGAAAATTTTTCATTCTGCGCATACAGAAATCAACGATATAGTGAAATATCTTTTAGGCAGAAAATCAAATCAGTATAATAATAGATAAGTAATTCCTCCAACGGGATCAACAATAAGGAAACAGAACATAAAAAGGAAACCAAATACTAATTGTGTTTGATATTTGTAGCATCGATCAGGCTGAGATCCGATACAACTAATACTTTCATTGCTGGTAGCTAATAAATTGCGTCAAGAAGAAAAACAAGTACAAAAATGCCGAGCATACAGAGTTTGGATACATATTTAGAAAGATCAACGAGCTTGCTAGAGTCTGAGCCTGAAAGCACATTGATATCTATCACTTACCGTAACAAAAGCGGCAAAAGTAAAGAGAGCAGCAAGGGCAGAGACCAGGAAAAGAGTAAAAGTGCGGAGAGCGGAGCCAGCAACAGCTCGACAACAAGATCAGTGAGTTTCAAGACATACAATGACAGCAATGGTATTTGTTACAGATTTACCACGAATAAAGCCAAAGATTTGTCCAGAGTGTTGACGGCATTGGGACCAAAGGGGGTACAATTCACCAAAAGCAAAAAGGTTCCATCCAAGAAGAGAAAAAGCGAGCCAGAAAGTATAAGTTCCAAGAAAAGTAGAAAGAAGACTAAAAGCGATTTGGACAACTATTCAGTTGAAAAATACAGTGTGAATGGCAAGGGTTTCTCATCGATCTTGAGCAATGTTGAATTCAAGCCTGAGGAAGTGGAAAACTCGGGCAACACCGTCTCTAAGTCACAGAAAACAGAGTCGACAAACAAGGCCAGCAATGCAGGATCCACTAAAACCGAAGAGACTTCCTCCAAGAAGAAGAAAAATAAAAAGAAGAAGGGCAAAAAATGAGTGAGTGAGTGTCTTGTGTCAACAAATCCAACCGGCTTTTATTACAATTTCCCACATTTTGCATGTTTGATTCTTTTACGATTTGTTTCTTCTTTTTTTTTTTTTCTTTTGTTGATATAAAATAATATCTGTAATAATATAGAGAAAGATTCCATATAGTGTAATGATCATCGTTCTTTGAGATTCTTGCTGTAGTTTTGAGTCAAATAGATTTGATTCATAATAGAGCCACTGATGGGTTTGACATTTGAGTCTAACAGGGACCTGCCTAGAGATAGCGCGGGACCAACCTGTGACCGGCCCATGGCTCTGTTCAAGTGTCCCCGTTGTAGGTGGCATGATTCCGCTGGGTCCTTGAAAAATTCCCGCCTAGAGTGTATAAATTATTGTGTTTGAGCCAGTATTTGAGTGGGGATGAAAAAAAAAAAAAAAAAAAAAAAAAGTCAAAATACTAAAGTCCCAAGAATAAGAATAAGAATATACAAAAAAGAACCTCAAATTGAGAATGAAGGTTTTTAAGTAACAAGGTTTGTGAAGTCTACGGGAAATTATTCAAGGATTCAGCTTGTGGTGAATTGTGAAAGAGAATAGAGACAGTTAGGCGTGGCCAACTTTTTTTTTTTGGGAGATAACCCGAACAGAAGAACTCCATATAGAGAGATGATCGCAGTACACAAGTTGAAACAAGGACAACGTTTGATGGGACCAGTATCCCGGAAATTATGGGTTAGTTTAGAACACCAGCTTAATTTCCCGACCATTGGTAGACAGAAGGTACTTGCAAATGCGTACAGTACGGGGCCTAGCACTGGGAACTGCACTGGTTCCAGCAATCGAAGATCGGCGGGKAGCTCTAATGCGATCCAGGATAGTTACAAGCAATGCATGTCGAAAGTAGCCAGCCAGGCAATGATTGTGACATGTGGAATCCCAATGAAGAAGAAAGAGAAAGCACAGGCGGACACAGACGAGCCAATATTGAGGAATCTTCATGGATCTACGGTTTCATCAGTGCTGTCGTTGTCTGTATCACCCAGAACGTTGATTCTGCTCAATCTTCAGATTCCATCTGCGACCAGTGAATGTTCGCACAAGCATGGCTGGATTGCTATCCATTTGTTACCTTCGAATAGTGAAAACTCGGTTCGATTGATCCGGGAGTTCAGCAAGGGAAGCAAGTATTTGAAGAACAAGAATGATGAATCAACGACAAAAAGAGATTTGGGCGGGGAACAGCATGTCTCTGTTATGGAAAAAGAAGACAAAGTGACGTTGCCGTTCAATTGGTTGCGACACGAAGATTTTGTGTTTAGTTCTGAGATCTACAAACAGAACAAGGAACAGCAGAAAGGTGAAACAATAGCGCAGAGATTCCATAGTGTGCTTGGAGCGCAGCTGATGGAGCAGATGATGGAAAAAGGGATCGAGATCCCGATTCTTAGTGGGGCAGAACGGGTGTTGATCTGTGAGAAAGATCAGGTATTCAGGGTAGACGACCATGAAATCTGGGTGTGCGAGGTCAAGGACGTTCTTGTGTCGCACAGTCACGATACGAGCAGTACTGGTGGGGTCTTGTTTTACAATCGGGGGTTCCACGGGCTCGGAGAGCCAATCAAAAAGGACGAGAGCCAGCCAGCGAAGTTGTCAGCAAAATTGTCGGCGAAGCTGGCAAGTGAAGCTGCTTGATACATTTGAATCAAATTGAGCCGGTCACGTGACACTACATTGTGGAAAACGCTGAATAGGACGTGCGAACTCACCGTGTGAACCTCTCGTGCGAACTCACCGTGTGAACCTCTCGTGCGAATACTGTATATAGATGTTGAATAGATTGCGATACGTAGCCAGTATACTAGAGCTTATTAATATAGATTATTAACATAGGGCTATTAATATAGGTTATTAACATAGGGTATTCATATAGGGCAATTGATATAGGTTATTAACATAGGGTATTCATATAGGGCAATTGATATAGGTGACTAATATTGGTTATCGTCAGTGTACGTTATGAGCGATACCTTAAATTCTTTTCAGCTGTTATGAGCGATAACAAGACGTTACGAGCACCAACAAGCCAACAAGCTTGATGCCCTGGCAAACTATGAGCCAGCTAAAAACACCCCGGATCTCGATATGTCCATCGAATATTAATAATTAAGAATATCTGGAGTTGGAATTTTCAGTAGCCCTCAGCACGTGCGGCACGTGCTGATCTGAGATCTGAGATCTGAGATCTGGAAATTTCAGTTTGAAGAGATTGATGCTATTAATATGGTAAGCTCCCCCCCTCTCACTACCTTATTTTCTCAGTTCACCCATAATATATATATGAAAAAAGCTTACTGCTTCAATCGTTTCTCATTATCAACCCTTACTCAATTGTCTTTCCATTCTTTTTGTCAACTTCTTTTGGTAAAACTTCTTTTCGTACAACGTCTCGTAAAACTTTTTTTCGTAACCTCTCAGGTAATGAGAATAGTAATAGTAATGTCTCGTATATGGTGTTCTCGTATAGCCAATTACACTTCAAAAACCCTTTTTCCACCCTTCGTTTGTTGGCTCGTAGCATGTGCGTTTTTAAAAGAACACCAACAACAAATTTTTTTTTTCTTTTTCTCTTTCTTTTTTTTTTTTTTTTTTTTTTTCTTCTTCTTCCCACTGCTCATCTGGCCAACACACATAAATAGCCTGGAAAATCCCCCATACCTGCAAGTATTTCTTTCACTCACGGCCATTTCTCCTAGATCCACAGATTTCCCATCTTCCAGAGCACTACTGTTTGATACAACCAAACCACTACTAGCCCCGTAAATCTAAGCATCCAAATGTCCGCTCCAGCCCAAAACTACAAGGTCTCCGATATCAGTTTGGCCGCATTCGGTAGAAAAGACATTGAATTGTCCGAAAACGAAATGCCAGGCTTAATGGCCATCAGAAAGAAGTACGCCGCAGCTCAACCTTTGAAAGGCGCCAGAATCGCCGGTTGTTTGCACATGACCATCCAAACCGCAGTCTTGATCGAAACTTTGGTCGCTCTTGGTGCTGAAGTCACCTGGTCCTCTTGTAACATCTACTCCACTCAAGACCACGCTGCCGCAGCTATCGCCGCCGCTGGTGTCCCAGTCTTTGCTTGGAAAGGTGAAACCGAAGAAGAATACAACTGGTGTATCGAACAACAATTGTTTGCCTTCAAAGATAACAAGAAATTGAACTTGATCTTGGATGACGGTGGTGATTTGACTACCATGGTCCACAAAAAATACCCAGAAATGTTGAAAGACTGTTACGGTTTGTCTGAAGAAACTACCACCGGTGTTCACCACTTGTACAAGATGTTGAAAGAAGGTACTTTGAAAGTCCCAGCCATCAACGTCAATGATTCCGTCACCAAATCTAAATTCGACAACTTGTACGGTTGTAGAGAATCTTTGATCGATGGTATCAAAAGAGCTACCGATGTCATGATCGCTGGTAAAACCGCTGTCGTCGCTGGTTTCGGTGATGTCGGTAAAGGTTGCGCAATGGCTTTGAGATCGATGGGTGCTAGAGTCATTGTCTCTGAAATTGACCCAATCAACGCTTTACAAGCTGCTGTCTCTGGTTACCAAGTCGCCCCATTAGATGAAGTCGCTTCTCAAGGTCAAATCTTCGTCACCACCACCGGTTGTAGAGATATCATCACTGGTGAACACTTCTTGAAGATGCCAGAAGATGCCATTGTTTGTAACATTGGTCATTTCGATATCGAAATCGATGTCGCTTGGTTGATCAAAAACGCTAAAGAACACGTCGAAATCAAACCTCAAGTTGACAGATACTTATTAGAATCTGGTAACCACATTATCTTGTTGGCTGCTGGTAGATTAGTCAACTTAGGTTGTGCTACCGGTCACTCCTCTTTTGTCATGTCTTGTTCTTTCTCTAACCAAGTCTTGGCTCAAATCGCTCTTTTCAACGCTGACAACAAAGCCTTCAGAGAAGAATTCATTGAATTCCAAAAAACCGGTCCTTTCGATGTCTCTGTCCACACTTTACCAAAGATCTTGGATGAACAAGTTGCTAGATTACACTTGGCCCATTTAGGTGCTAAATTAACCACCTTGACCCCTGTTCAATCTGAATACTTATCTATTCCAGAAGAAGGTCCATACAAGCCAGACATGTACAGATACTAAGCGATTTTCCACTCATAAATTTATAAACACTTTTCGGAATTAAGCTAATGAACTAAACTTATTGATTGCATCAACTGCAATTGATTAGACAAAAACCAAACCAAAAAAAAAAAAAAACATCATCAATTTCATCTATATTGTATTATACTTTTTATTAAAATAATTACTATATAATATACATTTTTCTTCAACGGAGCATTTTATTAAAAACAATCTTTAGTAAGAAGTTTACCCAACAAATCAAGAGGTTTATCCGATATTTTTCTTTTAAAGAAACAAAGAATGTTTCATCAAAATGTAATTTGGTATATGGAAAGTCCAACAGGTTGTGATTCACCAATATATTGGAGTACAAGTATTAAAGTAACCGTTTGTCATTATTAAATAGAATATATTGCAAAAAACAAAAAAAATAAAACAAAACAGAAGAATAATTCGCCCTATAGAATATCCATAATTAAAAATACTAATCTAATAAACCAAAAATTTCATAAGATTATTATCCCTTCAAATAAACCGGCAATTCAAACTCTTCATTTTTATAGTCAGCACTTTTGCTATCAACAGTATTTGATCCTTTCTTTTCTCCTTTTTTTTTGAGCCCGTCAATAACTGCTTCTTCATCACGATTAATATCCAGGTCCTTCTCATGATTAGTGCCTAGATTTAATTTTTTAAGTTTCTTTGGGTTACTTAATTTCAAATCTTGATTCAATATTTCATTTTCGGTAGCTCCTAATATTATGGAGTCTGGATCTCTGAAGATTGAATCATCATCATCTTCATCATCATCATCCTCCTCCTCTTCATCATCATCATCATCATCATCATCATCAATGTCGTCATCAATCTCTTCGCGATCATTCTCATTACCATTTACATCCTCTTCTTCAAAATTACACTTCACAACATTTAATAATTGATTCAGAAATTCAATCCATTTGTCAGTTGAGACAGTATCTAATATTGCAGGATTAATAACGTCCAATTCATATGAAGATACAAATCTCATAATCTCATCAGTTATCAAATTGACATGTCCCATACATGCAAACTCTATATTGAATTTCTGCAAAAAAAGTTCACTCTTATGGGCGACTGAATATAATAAATCAGTGATGTTCATCATGAAAAATAAATCAGACACCAAGAAAGCATTATAGTTACCAGTCATGTTACCAGATAATAACTGCTGTATAACATCATAAACAACGGTATGCAAAAAATTATTCCAAGGAAATCTAAAGCATATTTGTCTTATAATTAAGTCTAGTAATTTGTGTTGATGCAATTGGTACTTGAATTCGTCTCCTAGAGTTGGAGCTTCGATCAAAACCTTTTCGTTTACTGCTGAAACGAATGGAGACAGAAATTCACCCATTGCAGCAAAATCATCTAACTCATCAAATATAAAACTATCCTCCACGTCACTTATGATACCATTATTTTTTACCGTGAATCCCGTATTGTCTTCTGACTTTCGCAGTTCGTTTTCTTTATTATCTTCTCTCAAAGGCACTTGTCTGGCGTCTACTACTTTTGATATCGCGGACTTACTAGTGTCTATTTTAGGAAGCTCTGGTTTTCCCGTATGTACTGGCTTTTGAGGTGCTGGAGTTTTAGTGTTCATTTCTGGATTAATATTGAGCACAAGCTTACTGACCATTTTATCCTTCTTTATTTTTCGCTCCTCGTCTGTGAGATTAGCGATGCTCTCCTCAGCTGAATTATTCGTATCAGCTTCTTCGCCTGGGGAATCAAAATTTTTATCTGATTGACTTGTGACATCACTCAGAATAGGCCATTCATCATTGTCAAAGCTCTTTTCATCCTTTTTAGATAAATTATTGACGTCAGAAGTATTATTCGATTCAATACTTGTAGAAATAGGTAATGTGACCTCTTGATTTACTGAATTTGAGGCATCAAAGTTCAATAAACTCAATTTGTCAGTAATAGCTTCATTCAAGAATTTTGTCCTCGAAGAAATTAATTGATTTCTAGATTCTATAAGCCATTGGGCATCCTTATGATTATATAACTTTATGTTAGAACAATGCAATAATTCAGCAACTAGCTCAGTCAATTTAAGTTTAAACATAGTAAATTTTTCAATGTATCCAAATGACTGAGCTACATAAACCTTGTCTTTCAAAAATTTCTTATCAGCTTCATCTTGTATTTCATCATTCTGTAATTGTGATACCGGATCCTTGTTCAAAAGAAAATACTCAATCTTACTCGAGTCCAATATGAAATCATCGGGATAATAACCCAAGTTTGCTTTGAGAGCATCACATAGCCAAGATACATTTAATGAGAAAATTTTTAATATATTGTTCAAATAAATTGGTTCTCGATCACTTGGAGGAAATTGATTCATTAAATTATTAAACTCAGATCTCTCAACATCATTAGTGGTTTTAGTGCTGTACACAGCATCGTCATCATCATCGTGCGCATTGCTTGTCTCATTTTTTATCGTAGGTTCATCTGACTTCAACTTGCCACTATTGTTGTTTTGTAATTCATCCAAAAATTTCTTATACTTGGCAAAAATTAATAAGTTAAAGTCACCATAGTCGCAATTATTTTTTCGAATGATTTCTATTATAATGTCTATTAGAATGGAGGCAGGCTTTCCTCCATCTCTTATTTTAACTGCCATTTTCCAAATAGATTTATGGGTCACCAATTCTCTGGTCAAATTATTGGAACCAATAGCAATTGTTTCATCACTTCCTTGCAGGAGATTCAAAACAGAAATCCCTACTAGACTTTTCATCATATCACCGACGAAATCAGAAATGTAAAATGGATATTTGACATCTATTAAATTTATCATATGCTGAATTAAATCCTGTTCCATCAATAAATCAATTATACCTGTATGCATGTTATTTTTATCAGTTATTATTAGCTTCATCAAAAATTCGTTAAGCAATAGAATATCAACGTTCCGCTTCACAAATAAATCCACAAGATTAATATTAGAGCGTATGAAATTAAGATATTCGTCAGCATTATTGAGTAACAAAGATTGATTTATTTTAACGAAGCTTACCAATAAAGGATGCATTTCGTATAGAAAATCCTTTTCTAGAATACTCCATAATAACAACAAATGCTTTTTATTAGAAAGAAGAGCATCAGAAATTTTAGGAGTGTCACTTGAATAGATATCTGCAATGGTACTGCATCTTTCTAGAAAAATCTGGTCTTGATCTAAATCGATATCCGAAGCAGACATCTTGGCAAGATGTTGCTCTGTGAGCAGTTGATCTCTTTCATTAGAAATTGAATTTTCTTGATGATCTTCCTGAAATTTGCGCAGTATTTGCTTTCTATCATAATCAGCGAATTCATATTTTTGATCATATGGTTTAACATTACGTTGTGAAATAATATTGCTGTAGTAATAATCTAGTTCATCATATCCCTGATAAGCATACTGCAGGGTTTCTTTAATCTCCAAATATTCTTGTTGTTCAATTTCTTCATTGAGTTCCAGTTCCTCAGAAATCTCATTATCCTTATTACTATCAGAGGTAGTTGAATTTCCCTTTGGATACTTATTTTTAAGATACGACTGTATTTTAGATGAATGACGAGCATAAATGTAATAAGAATCTGTCAACATTTGCAAATAAAACTCTATATTTGAATCCTGTTGAAAATACTGTACTAAGCTATTTTTAGGGTCAGCTTCAACACAATATAGAAAAGGCAAAGCTCCATCTAATTTAGACAACTGGATTTGACGAATCTCTTCATCTTTTTCTGATCTCAATTTCTGATCTTCTGCTGAAGAATTCTGTTCAGTTGTTGTGTTGGATTCAGAATTCTTTTGCTTATTTTTATTTTCCTTGTCACCCACTTTTGTATTGCTTTGAGAATCGGTATCTTTCGGTACCTTTGTGTCCTTTTTATTTTTATCATCATTAGAATTTTTCTTTGCATCTGAGGATGGTGTTGAATCATTGTCGTCTGTAATATGATTATTATTGGTTGTTTTCTGTTTGTCATTATCTATGGAGTCAGGAGAAGAGGATGAAGAGGAAAAAGAGTCTGAGGATGAGGCAACAGACGAACCCTCGTTGTCAGATTGGAGAAGATTTATGTGAGCTTCACCTAGACTATCGCTGTCTACTGGATTGCTATTAGATAAATCCCTGATATCTTCCGTGGTGACGGAGTCTATATCTGCAATTTCGCCATGAACAGCGGGGGCCTCACAGAATTTGCCGGAATCTTGCTGTTGCTGCTGCTGCTGACTTGGTGCAGGTTCTGATCCTGAAGCTTTTCCCTCTGATGAGGAGCCAGATTTCTGGTCTGTAGGAGTCTCAGAAGAGTTCTTAGAAGATGTAGCAAAAAACTGAAACATTATATATTTTGAGGGATTTTGAGCTGGAAAAGCCTCTTTTGGAATATTATCTTGGCGACAGTGTTCAGAGTTAGCAACTATTGCGCGATGATTGTCTCAATTTCGAGGGTGAGGACCTGTATTGTTTTGAGTAGACACGATGGCTATAATCCACAAAAAAAAACGAAAAAGTATTAAAAACAATTGGGGGATTTCAGAACTGAAAAGCAGAAGGCTTAAACTGGATGGTAGTGGGAACAAAGCAAGCCCAAAAGCCAGAAATAGGAATATTGAGTGTAATAAATGTGGTCGTTGAAGCGGGATTGATGCTAGAGGCTCATTCAGCTTCGTCGAGGTGCACAGGGGAGGTTTATCGGGACCTGATCAGCTTGTCTTGAACAGAATATACGACAAACACGCGGGAAAGAGCTGGTAAACGTGGTTGTGTCAGCAAATAAAAATGGTAAAGTATGCTGGTATTGGATATTTGCTCTTACCAGTAGGTAATATAAGCCAGTTCAATTCAAGTTATTCACTGGTTACTACGTTAGCCGCCGACAGTTTATAGTGGGTTGTCAACTGACCTAAGACGAGAAAAAAAAAAAAAAAAATTATCCTATTAATAAAGAAATACTGTATGTATGCATGGAACAAGCCAGCCGAATTGCAAAAGTGACGGCGACAGCCCCGATGCAGACACTATGGGGTTGGTCTCGCGACTTGCAGCGGCATTTTTTCCTGTTCTCCAGGCTGCTGTTCGGCCTCCTTAGGCTTCATGTGGCCACGCTAGCTAGCCAGTCGCTTCTTGCAGTTCGCATAGGCATTTGCAATTAAACTTGCACCATGCTTTCTGGACCCATTTGATGACTTCTTCGAGCTTATGTTTTCCATTTCATTTAATGGGAGTATGTTTTCTGTTGCAAGTATCTCAATTTAATCATTCATTAGATATGTAACAGCGCAGTATCAAACCTTATATGCTCATTTCTACGTCACAAATGACAGGAGCACACTATTTGTGTGGTGTGGTCAGAGCTTTCTTTGCACTCTTTGGGCGACCCCCTGAGTTCTTTGGGTGCCCTCTCCCTTCTTCGGGCTGCATCTGTGCAATTCTATGGGCATCTCCAGAGGCCCTTCTTTTCCCTTGCTGGCCGTTGTAGGGTGGTTAATTCAGCATAGAAAACACCCAACAAACCGCATAACTGGCAGCACGCAAGAAAAATCTTTTTTTTCTTTTATCCCATGTTGCCTTTTGTTATAGAATATCCAACAGAAACTCGGGAACACGCCGTGCCGGAAGTTCCGCTGAGCTTAGCTCACCTCAGTCTCTCACTCATAGCAGCTACCTACCTCATGATTCACTATTTAACATTTTATACATTCACGAACGATAAACAGACCCTTAAAGCATCCAGGTTTCGAAAAGAAGTGCAAATATGCTCGGATATACTCCATATAATAATGTGTTTGTAATGCCCCCAAGTGTGTTGCAAATCATTTTCGTGATGCATATATATATGGTTATGGGCACATACACACACTTCATATGTTCTCCAGGGCACAGAACTAACAGATTTCAAATATCGAGATCCGTCTCTAGACTGCCCTGGACTGATCATTATCCTCCTGACAGCCAAGGTTTTGCGGCTTCTTCTGCCATTGGTTTGTCCTGCCATTGTTTCAATCCAAGACTATCTCCAGAAACACAAATCACTAAAGGGGCAAATTATCAGAAATATAAGCTGCAAAAACAGTCCATTAGCTTTATTTGTTTTCCCCGAAATCCATTACTGCGAATTCCAAGACAATTAACCGTCAGCTTGCCCCCAAAAGACCAATTCTCCCACTAGATCGTACTCCTTCTTGAGTATTTGTTGCATCTTTGAGTCCATCATGTTCCGGATAAATATCAGAGCCACTTCTAAGGCTGTAGGTGTTATCCCTCTAAAATCAAGAAACCTTCCAGCACCTTTCCACACCAGATCCATTTTTTTCAATGAGCCCACCGCAAAGAATCCTCCAGTATCCTCATCTGCCAGCTCCCTGTCTCCTGGCTCCCTGGCGATCTCCCTGGCTAACTCTCTGCCTTCTTTTTCCTCGACATCTGCTGAGTCTGTCAAAAATGGGTCCTCCGCTTTCAGCTCCGCCTCTGTTAAACCTAAAAGCTATTTTGATGATCCTCTGAAAACACCGCAACAAGTAAAGTCGAAATTCATGACTACTGAAGAATCTCAAAACGCTCCACAAGTTACGCTGGTGGCCTCCTCTGCATCTGATAAGCCAACCGGCTCTTTTTTGAGAAATTTGTTTAATCGTCAAAGTAGCGGTACCAAACCCTCCGCTAACTCAACTCCTAAAGCGCCTGCTTCACCCCCAATTTTCCAATCGGCGTCTCAACAGACATCTGCTGTTAAACAGCCATCATCAACGAGAGTAGAGTCTTTTCTGAATGTGGGATTTACTCTTTTGATAGGTGTCTTGATTTATTTCGCAATTGACAACTACCACGCACGTTTGCTTTTACAAGACGAGATGTTCGAGAAAACATTGAAGCAACAGAAGGCCTTGGCGATCGCTCAAGCCTCTTTCAAGAATGTGCGAGAGAAAAGAGAGATGCAAATGTTGAACGAGAGAAAAAACACTCAAAAAAGAGAGATGAAAATGGCATTACACATAGGATTGTTGAGACAGCAACTTAGAGATGCTGGAATCGATCCTGTGGACATCAATTTTGCCAACAAAGAGTTTGAAAAAAGTGTCAAGATGGAAAATTCCTTGGCTAACCTCACAGGTACCAGTTTGTGGGTTGTGGACGAGGCAGACATCAAGAAATACATGCCAAATACTCATGACTACGATACCAGAAACGGGAAATAGCGGGCCATGGTTTCAAATGTTGGATCAAAACCATCGAAACAGAGAACTAATAATACTGGAGAATTCTTGTACATAGAGTAGCAAAAACACATACACACAATTCAACATTAGAATAACAAAAAAACACTAAAAAAATAAAACAGAAATATAGACCGTTTTTTCTCGCTTTTTCGCTTGATTTATCCGATTTCAACTAAGCTACATCAATCCTATCCAGGATCTTTCATCAACAATCTTGAGTTTTTTTTATCTTGACTCTTTTATCTATCAAAAGTAGTCATAGTTCATAAGTGACGATGTTGAACATTCTGAATATTTCAAATCTATGAGCCCTTGGTTACTGGTATTCTTGAAGAGAGGGCGCTTTAAAAAAATTTTATACTAATTTTTCAGTAATTTTTTTTTTTTTTTCATTTTCACATATAGGAAAAAATTCGACAAAAAGAACAGAGCTTTCTAATAAAGAAGATATATAAATCAATGAAAAGTTAATATTTACTGAGGTCATAGTTACATTGTAGGATATACATACAGCAGCTAGCGGTCTAAACTTGGAAGTTTGAGGGTCTCAGTTGTCGTTGAAAGTCAAATAAGCAAAGAAACAATGTATCCATTGGCAAAGTTGTTGAGTTACCAGCCTGCGGCTTTCAGTCGTGGTTTTTCCACCACCGCAGGTTTTTTGAGAGAATGGAAAAGCATAGAGGCCCGTAGAGTCGCCAAGATCGAGTTACCAGAAATTGGTGAAAAAATCCCTGCCAGTTTGCATGTCCCAAGAGAGAAACCTGAGTTCCCAGAGTACAAGTACGGCGAGTCGAATATATATAAGCAGAGCAACAAGGGGCTTTATGGAGGTAAATTCATTCAGTTTGGTAATCAAAGAGGTGAGAAATCAAAGGTCAAGACCAAGAGAACCTGGAAATTGAACGTCATCAAGAAGAATTTGTGGAGTGAAGCATTGAATAAAAATGTCAATATCAAACTCACCACGAGAGTCTTAAGAACCATCACAAAGGAAGGGGGTATTGATAACTATTTGACCAAGGAGAAATCTGCCAGAATAAAGGAGTTGGGTCCTACTGGCTGGAAATTGCGTTACAGAGTGTTGATGAAGAAAGTGGAGGCTACACAAAATAAAAACCCGTACCTTGAAATCGTGAAGGACGAAGCAGGCAATGAGGTCCCAGTTTATTTTAAGTTGGATGAAAAGAACATCAAGTTTGGCAAAAGAAAGTTATTGCAAACATTGTATGGTTTGGAATTGGAAAACAACACAAATGCCTCGTTCAAACAGTTTATGGCTGAATACAAAGATCAATCGGTAAAAAACATTATCCAGAGATTACAAAAACTTAATTTTGACGTTGCTCAGCTCACCGTTTAATTGTGCTAAAACTATCATAGATTCAGCATTAGCATGCTGCCAAAAAGGAAATGAAAATTAAAAAGTCGGGAACCAAGGTGCACTGGCCAGCAAAGACGTCCTGTCCCTACCTGTTTGTACTCTACATGGTATCTTGTATGTACATATATAGCGTGTAAATATAGGCTATGAATTATTAATAAGGAATAAAAGTTAAGAGAATAAAATTTAAGAAAATGAAATTGAAAAAATTAAACCATATTAGGACGTTAAAGCACAAATTTATGTCAATTACCTCGAAAATTGGCATTAGAGTGTCGAATTATGCTGATGTATGCTCAGTTTTATCGTAATTGGTCCCATACATGTAAATTTAGTACAAAGTAGAAAGTGTTCAAGAATCGACTTGAGAAGACATCACGTGAACTTCGCGTGAGAGAATCTTTCCCATTTTTTCTCAAACAGAAAACATTTCATCAATTCAAAATGAGAAAAAAAAAAAAAAAAAATTATAAATAGCCCGAATATTCAGACACTTTCCACTTTTTATTCATTTAATATTCATTTTAGAATATTTTTCCTTTTTTTTCTTCAACAATGTTTTCACCAGGCGCCCAGAGTCACGGTTCGTGCCTCTTCTTCCTTGGCCGTTACTCTTCATCTATGATGGAATTCGTGCTCGCGGCAGCCTCAGATAAATATGGCAATTCACCGTTGTCGAGTTTTCGGCCTATTACGTCGTACTAAAGCAATCATTTTGCCTGGTATCGCGGCTCAATTCATACATGTATTTTTATATAGTAAGCTGAACATCAAAATGCGAATTACTTATTGACTGGGTTTTAAAACTGTATTCAGGTGTACTTTTGAATCGGAATCTTGCGAAAGAACTGTCGAACTAACAGAATATCATTAAGATTTATTTTCTGTTGTCTTAGTAAATAAGATTATCTCTATTCCCTCAGTAGAAGCAATTGACAGCCCGAGAGAAGAGAATCTCTTTGACGGAGTTATAGTTTCATCGTATCATGTGCCCCTTGGTGCAATTGTTAAGTTTTCTATTGGAATTAAGTCAACATTGGTGGAATATTCATTTTTCGATACTATCTGAGCTGGGCATCAAGCTGCTCAGCTTCTCTTTGGGCAATTTTGCGTTCCAAGTTTTTAGGGATTGGACAACAAGGAGACCGTGCCTCAATCCCATTTGTTTTGTAGAATTTCAGACAGCAATCATAGAGCTCGTCGATGATCTTTGTACACTTGGACTCGTCGTATCCTGCAGCCATCAAACAGTCTAGTAATAAGAGTTAGTATTGGTAAATACAGATGGATTTTTCGGGGAATTTTTTTACTTACTTTGGATCGCACATGCTTGCGGTTTGCAGGGTTGCACTCCACAACTACTGTCACTGCTCATTTTTGTGTGTTGTTTGATGTTTTCTAAGGTTGTTTTTGGCGGTTCACCTCAAAGTATGGTTTGCTTATATAGAGAAAGAGTTCTTTGAGAGAAGCAAGAGAAGAAAGACATGTTGAAAAACTCATTTTTAGGGAATATAATCACGTGTTATATTGAAGGGCACATTTCACGTGATGTGGACGAAAATCAAATTTCGAGAAAAAAATGCAAATTTGCCTAGTTCATTTCAAAATGTCAAAATTACAAAAAAAAAATGAAAATTCTACCGAGCAAAAAAAAAACTGAATATAGAAAATACCTTTGGTGTCCGGATTCATAATTCCGTCTGATAAATAAAAACTACTACGAGATTTTGCAGCGACATTTATTAAAAAAAAAAATCATCAGCTAAAAACGATTGCCGAAGAGCGCATTGTAAGAATAAAGAGAAAACCCACAATATACAGAGACTAATAGAAAGGCTTCGCTAATAAACCTGTACTAGCAGACTGAAAAAAAAAAAAAAAAAAAAAAAAAAAAAAAAAACAAAAAGTGAATATTCTACTATCATAGTAAACTCTTTTCTTGGAATAGCATAGTATAAACCATACACTACAAATTATCGTTAAAAATGGCTAAATCAGGTATGTAATATAAGGAATATGATAAGGGAATACGACAAAGGAACCACGATATGTTGAATGTTTGATAAGGAGCAGAAATACTGGGAAAACTAGCGTCACAAGGTCCCACCAGGTTCTGAACACAGTTCAAGAATCCCGCAGAGTTCAAAAGGATTTACATAAAGTGCAAAGGAATTTAAAGGGCCCAAAAGCATTTGAAGAGAACTCAATTCCCAGAAAGATCCAGCGGAAGTATGAAAGTTGAGTATCAAGGCCACATCCCTCGCACAAAAACACATGGGAGAGAGAAGTTATCATGGCGAGCAGTAAATTGATGAACATCCAAGAATCAGCGGACATACAACAACTAGAACAGAAATTCAAACAGAAAAAAAAGATTAAGCTCTCAGACAATGATCTGGATTTTCCCTCAAAACTAGGTGCACGTTCTTTTCCTCAACTTTCGCATATCATCAAGCTATATCTGGAAAACAGGTTTACTAACATTGCATATAGGTATCGCTATCGGTTTAAACAAAGGTCACGTTGTCACCGCTAAGGAAGTTGCCCCAAAGATCTCTTACAAGAAGGGTACTTTGTCCAAAAGAACTGCTTTCGTCAGAAGTCTCGTCAGAGAAGTTGGTGGTTTAGCTCCATACGAAAGAAGATTGATTGAATTGTCAAGAAACTCTGGTGAAAAGAGAGCTAGAAAGTTAGCTAAGAAGAGATTAGGTACCTTGAAGAGAGCTAAGAGCAAGATGGAAGAAATCAACAAGATCATGACTGAACAAAGAAGAGCTCATTAAATTTCTTGAGATTATTTCAAGCTGTCTAATTTTTATCTCTACTCATATTTATGTTTTTTGATATATTCCAATAAACTTGTACTAATGTTTTAAATTTTTATGAAAAAATGCCATTAGGAATTGATCAATTGCTGATTCAAGCAAAGGATAGGATCGCCGTCGTTTTTCCCACCCCTCCCCCAGATATTTGTTGGCAATGTAAGCTCTTTTTTGCTGTAAACGTCGTATATTGAAACTCTATTTATACAGGCCAGATCAACCTAAATTAAATCGATGATATCGTTGATGAAATCGTTGGCATACTTTTCTTTAAGCAGAGGATTACTTATATTAGAAGCATTCTCCTTCGCCGCTCTGATCCTGTCAATTACGTCATTCATGTTAATATCGTTGATAGTCTCTTCCGCAGAAAGATCATGCTTCAACGGTTTTGCCAATTGTTCTGTATCTGTATCATTCCTAAGGATTTGCTTATTTTCAGAGCTTTTGAGATCTATATCATTCCAATCAAACGTTTCTATCATCTCTTGAACCTTATATAAACCCAATCTATCGCCAAATTCATCTCGTTCAGAGGGATCAAGCTTTTTACCTTCTTTATAGTATGTAATATCCAAATTATTATCAAGAAAAACATCTTTAAGTAAAGATATATCTATTCTTGGATTCTGCAAAGCTTCTTTTCTTTCAACAACAACTGTGGTAACAAATCCATCCCATGGATCGAGAAACTCACCTAAGTCAGTGTATTCGAAGCTCTCACTTTTGTTGTCATCGACATCAACCTTCTCTAGTCGATCACAAATATCCACATTTAACTTTTGGTCTTTTTTCAATGTTTTCACTATATCATTCAATTCCTTGACAAGAGCCTCTATATCCTGTTCGCCCTGATAATCATGATTATTGTAGTCGATACAAAAGATGATCCCCGCTACAACATCTCTTATTTCTTTCATGGAAGAGCTCTTGAACTCATTTGACCAATTGATAAATCTATGCAAACTTGATATCTGTTTTTGTAGAACTTTGTCATCTTCATTATCGAATTCATCTATCCATATCTGTAGATTCTTTGAGAAATACTTTGTTTTCAATTCTACATCATGGATCACTCCCGAATGACTGGTTCCCTCTGGCAAATCAGGTAAACTGTTGAAAACTTTTTCAATCAAGGTAAACTTTCCTGACCTGCTAGGTCCCACCACTAATATCTTGTTTCTTTCAACCATAAGCACTTACACACGCAATTCAGCTGACTCTATCTGTTTAAAACATCAGCAGCTAAGAAAAGAGAAATCAAATAGTTCAAGGATCATGTATATTACATATGCATTATTTAAGGGGAAAAAAAAAAATTACGAAATTAGTGAAATACAAGAAAATTGGTAAATATCTATCATTTATGGGGTTTAAAGTTGACTATGTAGATTCAATTATGTGATGGGCAGAGAAACTGAGCTAGGCGGAATTGCTAATGAAATCCAATATTTTTGCAGATAGTGGGATACCTATCATGACCACGGTTATGATGAGGGCAACCACAGATTGGATATCAACAGGAATAATACCAAATAAAAGGGATACCATATGGATTTCCAAAGGCACCTGCAAATCAGTGAACATTATGTCTTGATCACTTGAATAAAACTTTGGGTAATAGCTGGTTTCTAGAAAAGCCTGTTTTTGGCCCTTTGACTCCACAAACTTGAGATCGAGATCTATCAGAATAGGATAGGTAGCTGGCCAGCACACTCTCAAGTTATATTTGCTTTTTGGGTCGTAATCTTCGATCTTAAAATACATCACTTGGGTGCGCTCGTTACCCAGATTGCGGTCGAACGTTTCCAATTCTCGGTTATTCAAGTGGTTTACTAGTAGTGTTGAGCGTATGGTTGTGTTAGGCGAAAGAACTGAATCTGCGACGTTGTCACTAGTGAACACTGGGACAGCATTCTGCCAGTCACCTTCTTCAGGAAAAGCCAAGATCAATGACTCGGTGTTGGCGCTGGCTAGGCCCACCAAAAACAAGAACTGTATCCACTGAAAGATCTGCATGCTTATCAACAAATTTATATCTGCTGGGTAATGGTTGCTAATTGGTCTAATTCAATACTGGGATCATACGTTCCAATGAACTTACTAGTATATGTATATAATAGTTAGACCTTTTGTTTGGTTAGTTTTTCATTTTTAAACCAGTTGATCGTGTAGCTGCCCCGCGCGCGCTTAAACCTTGCTCCACAATTAGGCCATCTTTAACCAATACCATCAAAGTCATCACTTCAACTGGCCAATTGATCAAGAAACGGTCGAAAATTGGCTAATATCTGAGAAATGTTGCAAAATATTGAGTTGAAATGTGGTTGTAGCGTATTTTTTCTAGCTGCTGGGTTGCTTTTTTGGAAGATCTTTGGGTTTTGTGGCTCGGGGAAGTTCTGCGAAAAACGGACTCTGCAAGGCCTTCTCACAGGTCACTCTCAGGGTGGGATTTAAACGGGTGAGGTCTATCATTAGGTCTAACGCTGTGTCTGATGCGGCAATGAATCTGTTTCGAAGCTCGGCACGCGAGGGCTCCGGATACACTCGTAAATCGTTGTAACCAGGAAGTTTCGAGACGTTGGGCCAATTCTCCTCCGTTGGTGTCCCTAGTGCCCTGAATGTGATGTCTATCTGCTCTGGATCGGTCTGGCCAGCTAGATATGGTGTTCTCAACATGAGCTCAGCGTATATTATTCCAACCGACCAGACATCCACCGCAGCGGTGTAGTGTCTGGACCCTAGCAAAAGCTCGGGTGCTCTGTACCATATAGTCACGACGTTACTGGTCATCTTCTCTCTTGGGTCACTGACCAGTCTGGCTAGACCAAAATCCGCTATCTTGATCTCGCCCGTGGGCGATATAAGCAAATTGTTGGGTTTTAAGTCTCGATGCAAGATGAAATTCCGGTGGCAGTGGTACACCCCACGAAGGATCATCAAGAGCCACAGCTTGACGTCTGCGGGCTTGAAAAGGATCAGCTTGTCCTTGATCAACACCTCAAGATCGCACGGCAAGAACTCTAGCACCAAGTTCAAGTTCCCGTTGTCTGAGGCAAACACATCTATCAACTGAATGATGTTCACGTGTCGCAACTCCTGCAAATATTTCACCTCCCGAATAGCAGACATGTCTAGCCCGTCTTTGAACATCCCGCTCTTGAGCTCTTTGATGGCTATGTCCTCCTTCAGCTTCTCGTTTTTCCCTAGATACACTATAGCATAGGTACCTTCTCCGACTTTTTTGTCCTTGGAATATCTTAGTACTGTGCTTCCCATTCTTTTAAGTTGATTTTTTTCCGCTCAAGAAACTGCCAAATCTATGCCATTCAAGCCGCCAGCTTCACAGAATCCAGCAAAAAAGGATAGGCTGTTGTTGTGTATAAGTAATAATACCTCGATTCTTCATTCAATTGGATCTGATTAATCATCCAGGGCTCTCTAGTGTATGTGTGATAAAAGATGAAGAATATTGAAAAACTGTACAGTTCCCGGGCTACAAACCGCTCAATTTTTCACTCGAATATTCAGAGATTCACTAAACGTGTAAAATTGAGAAAATTTTAGATCCATAGCTACTATCTAATACTGGTAATTGATCTTGAAATTGGTGAAACATCGCAGTGAAACACAGCAGTTCAGCCTGAATTTATAGTACAATCGACCTTTTTTGGGAGCTCAAGAGTCGAATACTTTGGGATCTACAAAATAATAGGAAAAAAATCAGCAATAGAGAGCTTGGTTTCGCCCAAAGAGCCCACAAGGTCTGCATTTTGTTTAGCGAAGAGTAGCTCAGGAATCTCAGGAAATGGGTGCCAGAAAACATCAGGGTAAGGCTAGTTCCTCTTCATCGACAGTTAGAACTGGTCGCACAGCCAAACAGGCGACTCAGGACGAAAAAACCGCGGCGATTGCGGAGTTGGAGACCGTAGGCTTCCAGTACAAGGAAGGTTATAGCCGTCCGTTCTTCAGCTCAACCGCGTGGTCCTCCAAACGTCTGGACAAGAAGTTTGCCTTGTTTTTTTTTGCAGTTGTCATGGCAATAGGCCTAGCCAGTAGATTGTATGGTTTGAAATCTTTCCCTATCCCTCTTTACAAGGATTTCCAGCTCGTCGAAGCCATCCAGAAATACATGTACAACCAGTTTTTCATAGACATCTATCCTCCTTACGTCAAGTTGTTCGCCACATTCATAGCTTTCCTCTTGAAATTTCAGCCATCTCCAAATAGATACATCAACACCAGTGTGTTTCCTCCAACTTACCCATATCTACCATTGCGTTTCATGACCGCATTGCATGGAGTTGTCACAATATGTCTCATGTATCTCACTTTCGTAATCACTCATTGCGATCCAGTAATTGCTTTAATAACTACCTCATTTATCATCTTCGATGGTTCCAATATCGTGGTAGACCATATCTCTATTTATGACTCAATTTTCTTGTGCTTCTTAGTGGCCTCGATATTCTCTTATTTTAAATTGAAGCAAACAGCGGCATTTACCACAAAATGGTACAAAACTTTTTACCTTATGAGTTTGTTATTGGGTGCTGCAGCATCTACAAAGGTCACCGGGTTTGTCACCATAGGTTGGGTCTTTTTATTGCAATTCAAGCAAGCATGGGTTATGTTGGGGGATTTAAATATCGAGCCTAGATTGAGATTCCTGAATGTCGCTAAGTTTGTCACTTTAAGTATAATTTTCGTTCTTGTGATCCCATGCTCATTGTTTTTTGGTATCAATGTATTCAACTTGAGATTATTATCGAATACCACGCCAAGCTACAATGATATGGGTTATTCTTTGATGCTGCCTTTGTTCAAATCAAGTATCGGTGGTAATGATATTATGCCTGCTGGTTCTACTGAAGGTGGTGAATCTAACATTTATCGTGATGTAATTTTGGGAAGCAAAGTCACAATTCGTCATGTTGAATCTCTTGGGGGTTACTTACATTCTCATAATTTGACTTATCCAACTGGATCCCGTGAACAACAGGTTACTTTGTATGACTATTTGGATAGAAATAATGAATGGATCATCGAAGACAGAAACCCAAATAGAAAAGATTCTTGGAGTGAGTCACAGCATAAAATTACAGACGGTAGCTCTATAAAATTGAGACATGCTATCACTGGAAAATATTTACGTGTCAATGACTTAAGAGGTCCAGTCAGTGAACAGGAATATGATTATGAGGTTAGTTGTAATGGTGAACAAAACGTTGCAAACTCAATTGAAGATGTTTGGGTTTTGAGCATGGCACCAGAATATGCATCCCATAATGGTATCTTGAATGAAAACATCACCCTGGACAAGCTTCTTCATCCAATTAGCACTGTTTTCAGATTGAAAAACAGAAAACTCAACTGTCACTTGTTATCTCATGAAATCAAGCTCCCTGAATGGGGTAATTCACAGCAAGAAGTCATTTGTGTGAAGGATGCATCTTTGGAAAAAACTTTATTCTACATCGGGCTGAATCAGCATGAAGTTTTGGAAAAAGATAATGCCGAAAAAATAATTTTTGGTAAGATGTCATTGTTTAAGAAATTCATAGAATATATCAAGACTCAACTACATTTCGCTCGTTTGAACAAATATCAGACTGTTAACTTAGCTCGGAAGACATTAGCTGAAAGCTGGGCAACAAATGAGAATGTTTTCAGCATAGTTGCAACAGAAGATAAAGCGATTGTCTTTGCTAGTAATTTAATCTTGCAATATGCAGGGCTTGCATCCATTGCAATCTTTGTGATTGTCAACTCTTTGATAATCCTTTACAACTTCCTTTGGTTTGGTAACTCCTTTGTTTTATCTCGAACTCCAGCCAAGCTGAACTACGCAAGCTATTCTTTGTATAGAATCAAGTTCATGACAGCATTGTTCAAGTATAACTCGTTCGTTTTCGACTTACTTCTTGGCTACATCTTGCACTATTATCTATTTATCAAGCTTGAAGTCGAGTTGTTTGCTACCAACTACATGCCAGCTTACATGTTCCTTATATTTGCAATTGGATACACTCTTCAAATGATATGTGAACAGAACAGGTTCTTAGGGTATGCTGCTGCTGTGGCCTTTGCATCATATGTCATGTCTTCATTTTTACCAAAATTGGAGTTCTTCTACGGTGTTTAAGCTCAGTGACTCGTATTTTTAGACATCCATTTCTGCATTTACTCCCATGAAGTACATTGCAGGTTCCTTTTGTTCAAGTTCCTTTTGTTCAGGTTTATATCGTGAAGAGGGACTGTTCAAAAATCTACTACTACAGAATGTTTCTACGATACTTTTTTCCCTTTTTTATTTTGTATATCATTCATTTATTTCAAAACAAACTTTTCAAAAACAAACTGTTCAATAGATGTAGCTTAATATCAATAGCATCGATGTAGTTTAACCTCAATAGCCTTGATGAATGTCTCGTGGCTTCGTGTATGCCATATCCTTGGATTTGCGTGATTTGCAAATAGGTTTCATCTATTTCTTATGAGTGACATATATGACTTATATACTTAGGGGGCTGATTTCAAAAAAAAGAAAAAAATAAATCTAAAAAAAAGTAGTCTTATATTAGAATGCAAAAATAACGAATATTCATTCATGGATCTATGTGACTTGAAACAATCTAAATGCCTTAATTGGACTCTAATAGAGCACTCTTGAATAGAAAGAAACATTTGGGTCAGACTTCGGAACCAGGAAATAAGAAAAAAGCATTCAGATATTTTATAAATGCTATAGAGAACAAATAACTATTAATCTACCAGATTTAATCCCGTTCAAACCACAGAACCTATTCCGTAACAATGGCACAATATCCTGACAACAGCAATTTCTTGCCTAATGCCAATCGATTTTTCCGTGAAGAAAGTTACGAAATCGGTGATCTGAATAACTATGAAGACGAGCTGAACTACGACAGGCTTGTGGAGAACTTGATAGACCCAAACGCACAGCAATCGTTATCTCCTGAACTCAACCAGGAGAGACTCATTCCAAACAGACATACAGGTGGCGTCAGCTATCGAACATCGAGGATTGCTCCTCCACTGGTTACTAATAATGCTGCATATAATCATGAAGGACCCCAGATGTCTGTAAGATTGGTTCCTCAAAACCTAGTTGGAAGCGAGGCCTATCTCTCTCCAAATGATTCCACTTCATTCCACGTGCGATCTCCAAACTCAGAAAGTCAATTTTTGAGAAGTCCTATACTGCAGAATGGCAGTGAGCGAGTTTTTGATGATTATGATGACAACAGGCCTTCTAAGTTTGTCACGCCAGTTCCGCTGCCAAAAATTTTACCTACGATTCAAATGGGGGAAAATTTGGATCACAAAGCAGTTAAAACAGAATTTGTCGACCCAGAATTCAAAAGCAATTACAAGACCACACCTTCAAAAGATAACAATATCGCTCAGGCAACCTCCCCAACAAAAAGTGTCACAAGTCCTAGTGCAAGATTTTCAAAATTCTTCAAGAAAAAGAATAGTTACTCTAAAGAATCAAGTAGTACTTCTGGTTTGGATAAAGATATGAACCTACTACTGATAGCGAAAAATGATGCATTGAATGCAAATTCTCTGTTGCGAAGTTCTTCTAGCCATCAATCCTCTTTCAGAGATGATTCTTACGATGAGGACTCTCAGAATAATTCTTCATTTGCATCCAATACGGTGGGTTCATCATCTTCTTTTTTGAATAAATTGCATGCCAAAAGGCATAACTACGATAAGTCAGATGATAAAGATGCCTCTGTGTTAGAATTCAATAACTTTTTAAGTGAGAAGTACTATGATCTGTTTAATTTTGATTGGGACGAACTAGCTCAAATATATCTATTTGGAAATGTGTTTAGTACTATTTATAAGGTGTCAGTTACTGAAAACCCTAAAGAATTGAGAAATAAAGTTTTTGCTTGGCTTTTAGCGGGAGGAGACCAAACAGGCTCAGTAAATTTCGAGTTTTCAAATAACGAGTTTAATAGTTTCCAGATCGAAAATACTGATGAAGGTATTCTACAATTGCTTATTCCCCTGGTGCCTTTCTTAGATCCTTTCAAAAATTCTGTTTCGCATCTAAAACAGATTACAGAGGGTGAGATGCATAACAAGAAACGTATCAATACTGATTCACAGGGAATCAAATCACAGAATCAGGATCATTCTAATTTAGAAAAAGTAGCAACTAAAAAAACAGGTATTCCTATTCCTTTATCACAAGCATTATTGGCGAACTGGATGGTAGAGTTTGAAAATGAAGGAGGATTCAATGATTCCAAAAGTCTGCTGATGTTTCGTCGGGCTGCAAGAAATAGTTATTCCTTACAATATTTAATTAATTCTGGTTTTTTCGAAGCGGCTCTTAAGTTATTAGAAAAGATTCTGAAACTGACTCCTTCTATTTTAATAGCTAAAAGGTTTGCAAATTCTTCGGTGGGTCAAAATAATCTAGGTGATTATAACCTTCAAGAGGCTTTCTTTCATTTAAATGCCATGTTCTTGAAAGATAATAGAACTTCTTTAGGTATGTCATTTTTTGGTATTGCAAATATTCTTCATAGTGAAAAGTCCTATAACAAAGCTATAAATTTGTTTGAAATAGGTTCACATTTATCTTTTGATCTAGATTGTTGCGGAATGGCAGTAATGGGTTTGAATAACGGTTATGGATTCGGAAAAAAACATGGTAAGGAATTTAAGTTCCAAAGAAAAAGAAGAGCAGCCCAAATTTACCGAATCATCAAGGATAATGGAGGAGATCTCGATGTTGGTACCTCTTGGGCTTTCAAAGATAAGTATGATTGAATTTTTATATTCTAGAATCCGTATTGTTTTTTTTATGACTGTAAATTAGGTTTATTGGAATTTAAATACAATGAAAATAGATACACTTGTTTGATTTTAATATATTCTTAGTTCTTTATTTACTTGATATCTGTATATTTTATATTTATTTCTTGAGGAGTTCTGCGACGTATTCTGCAATAGCCATAGAACTTGTCAATCCAGGAGACTCTATATTCAATAAATTAATGAAACCAGGGAAACCTTCCTCTTCCCTGATGATAAAATCCACAAAGCCTGGTTTTCCTGTGTCTAGTTGGGGACGAATACCTGCATATGAGGCACTCAAACATTCTGCTGCAGGAATTTGTGGGAAATATTTGAATATTTCATTGAATGCAGCATCAATGTTCTTTGGACTAGGTAAATAATCAGTTGGACTATCGACTATCTCTACATCTGGACCGAATTTAATTTGACCGTCCAAAGAAATGGTGAGATGTGTGCCAAGGCCTTTCAAGCCTGCAACTGGAATGGGGTATATTAGACGTCTAACTGGAGGAGTTGGAATGGTTGGAGTAAAATAATTACCTTTTGCGAAACGATATTTGACATGGCGGGATTCTGGAAGTAGCAAATTACTAATTTTGGCTGCATAAAGGCCTGCAGAATTGATAACAACTTCAGACGATATTTCAAAAGGCTCCTCTGTTGACTCATCACTGGCTGCAGATGATTCCTTCGTTGTTAATACAAATCCACCATCTATATGTTTTTTAAGGTCTATAACTTCCGAGTTGGTAACGATATCAACATTTCCATTATTTTCAGCTACTGCTTGAAGGTAATCCATTAGAGAATGAGCAGAAAGAATACCTGTATTAGGAGAATTTAAGATTGATGATTTGGCAACAACTGATGGCTCTATAAATTTGGCTTCTCTCAAGGAAACAAAATTAGTAGGAATGCCTTTTTCTGATTTACAAATATGATGCATGTTCTCCAAATAGGAGTCTTCTATATCATTCTGAGCTACAAGCCATTTTCCACATTTTTGTACTTCTATTGAGCTTGATTTCGCCTTTTCATAAATAAGCTGTGAGCCCCTGATACATAACTTAGTCTTTAAACTCTCTGTTGGATAATAAATGCCAGCATGTATAACCTCTGAATTTCTGGAACTAGTTTCTTGGCCAGCTGAGGAATTTTTTTCGAGAAGGAGAATACTGTTATCAGGGTTCTTGGAAAGTTCGGCAGCAATAGCCAAGCCTACCACTCCTGCACCAATAATGGTGTGAGAATAATCAGCTAGAACGGAATTACTGGTAGAGAATAGACGGTGTAGCTTAGAGGCATTTCCAAGGGATCTTGCAATTGTTTTGCTGGAAAGCATTTTTTTTTATGGAATACTTATTTACTCTCAAAAAGAGGGACGAAAAATAAATAACTTGATGATTCACTTTAACAGAACAAAATTCATTACGTTGATTGGATCTAGCGTATATTAAATATGTGATTGTTTATGCTGATGATTTACCGGGGAAAAAAAATATCCAATTCCGGGGCGCGAAATTTCAGCGTATATCGAAAAATTGACATCTGTATTTGGACAAAACAATTCTGCATCGAAATGTTACTTGATTGCAACTCCGAATCTTTTGAAAAGCGGGGGAATGCGAGAATATGTGGTTTGAGAAACTGGATTTTTTAAATAATATTCATTTTATTGATTCAAGTAGTTTTTTGAGTTTTTTTAGGTGGTTAAACCACGCGTTTTTATACAAAATTCTCCAACACAAAATACATGAGAAGAATATCTGGTATTTTCTGTTTGTTTGATTCAATATTATTTGTTTTTATCATATTTGTGTTCTTTCTTTTGCTTGTATTTATTTTCTTTCTTTTGTTTGTATTTGTTTTCTTTCCTTTGATCATATTAGTTCTCGTTAATTGGATTTTATGTGTTGTAAGAAAAATATCGTGTAAGCTCCTGTCTTTAGGGTTGAAGAAGAGCGCGTTTTGCAATGATCTGAATGATTAATGGATATTTGGTTTCTTCGAGAAATACATTGAGCTGAGGTTTCTGATAGAAGAGTGTTTTTGAGAAAGAAAGAAAAACTTCGGCTGATCAATGGTTTCACAGCGAGATTTATGTATGAAATGGAGACTCGGAGTTAGTTTTTTAAACAAGAGTATTTTTTGAGCAATTTTTGACGTGCAATTGTATAGTTTTGGAATTTTCAAAAACGAAGATGAGGAAATATGGAGCCTGGATATTTGATTATTACGAGTTTTTCTGTTTTTACTGGTAAATCTCGGCCAACATTTTTTGAAAATTGTTGATATTTCTTGATTTTGAAGATTTATATGTATATCTGATTTTTCAAATTTTCTTTGAATAATAAAATCATGGAGCACTGTTTATTGATACTCAAAATTTGCAAATGATATCAGCGTTATACCTTTTGTAAATATATATGAGCCTGTTTGAGAAGCGAAGATCGTTTTGAAAGTTTGTAAAACTCACAAATTATATTTTTAGGATTTTTTAGAAATTCATCAATATCTTTTAAACTTTCTAGAAACATTTGTGAACGTTTCAGAGTTCCTAGGTAATTATTCAAGGATATGAAAGCTTGATTTTTTCAAACACTGAATTGACATTTACTTTCTTGAACAATTATAAACAGATCAAGTCATTCAACATTGAAACATTAAACGTTTTACAATTACAAACGTTTTACATTTACTAACTTTTTTACACCTGATAAAATATGGAAAAATTCAATTTGCACAGTCACAATCACCCAAAAACACCACTTTTTTTTCTGTAGTTTCTTTCGATATTTCTGTAATCTCGTATAATCTTTTGTCAGATCTTCGAATCCCTTCTAGTGGTCCAAGATGATCCAATTTTTTATACGTTTAATCTTGTTGAAACGCTGCAAAAGTCCACGCGTTTCGAAATCTACTCGGTGGTTCCCACGACTCTGACAGCGTGAGATTTCCAAATATTTACAGCTAATACTTGTTGATTCCAGGGTTCGTCAGGGATTTATATCCGCAAGACACTTCAGGCTGGTGATTTTGCCACCAATATTTTGGAATGGTGTTGCCACCGATATCGCTAAAAATTTTGGCGCGACGAATATCAGGAAATTTGTGTCAGGACGTCTGATGAGACAGTTGAAGAAAAAAGGAGTTATAATTATAAAGTGAACACAATCTTGCAGCATGCAGGAAGATGTATACTAGTGCTAACAAATGCACACGTCCTTCGAATCTAGCGTGAGTATCACAACACCATACCTTGGTAAACATGAAAGCGCACAACCACGCACGAGCCTGTCGTATTTCCCTCTTCTATCTCTACACAGGGACCGCAATCAACATATTTTTATCAGTAATTGTTTTCTTTTTGTTTTCTCTCTCGGCCCTACCGTACGGATATTTGCTTTCAAATCTGCCAGCAGCAGCATCTGCCAGCAGTGTCGGCAGTTGATTTTTTTTTTTCTCTCCATCAACCCTACAAGAAGACAACAACAAGACAAACAAATAGGAAACTGTAGTTAGATACAGCACATACATTATCAAACAGGGAGAGAAAACACAAGAAAAAACAAAAAAAACACACACACATACAAAAAAATAGCCCATAGAAAAAAAACTAAGAAAAAAAAAAAAAAAAAAAAAACTAGGCACCACCCTCGTAGTAAAGTATGCAACAAAATTAAGTTAGAGTGTTAGCAGCGCCTGGGTAATATTGCTTGTAAAACAAAGAAAGGTTGTCTATTCCACAGGATTACTGCCAATGTGCCCAACTGAGAACAAGTAAAGTCATTGTCAACCCTTATCTAGTTGATTCGCTCAGAAAAAGCACCGCAAGACCCTACCACACAAGATATCCACACACAAGATATCCCAAAACACAGCCACACAAGGTATCCCAAGATCCAGCCACGCAAAGATATCCTCAGATCCCTCAGAAAAGTATCCCGAAGGATCTAGCAACGCAAGATATCCCCAGGATCGACCAGCCACAGTCCCGCAGATATCCCTGGAATCGTGTAAAAACCTGGTCTTTTTCCTCTTCACGCCTCCCATAGCAGTCCACGTCACGAACGAATAAACAACAACCAGCGGACCCGTTCTTTTCCCCACAGGTTCCATCACCCATCATCCAGCCACAATGGACAACCAAAAGCATCTGGAAACCCTTTTGACTCCCCAGAGCCCCTTGGCAAATGCTGGAAACAACAACACCAACAACAATCCAGAGACAGTCCTCGCCACCAACAACAACACAATAAACACTGTGGTCACCGCGCCTGCTGCAGCTGCCATGTCCCCTACATCCTCTGCCTTGACGTCTCCTAGAGCTCCCGCCACCCCACGAATGCTCAAGAATGCAACAAGTAGAAATTCCATATCCGATCCTTTCCACAACCAGAACACATCTCATAACCAGGGCCCAGTCTTATCGCCTGCCGCTGACTCCTTTCCTCAAGCCGTTCCTGCAGCGCCTCAACAATACTACAACAAACAGAAACAGGACTCTGTCCCAGCTCGTAAGCCCCAGAATTTGGACCCCTTGAACACAAGGTTTGATGCTCCAAACTACGAGCCTCAGCCCCAGCAACAACAACAACAGCAACAGCAGCAACAACAACAACAACAACAACAACAACACCACCAGGCCCATTCCGGACGCCACAAGCAGCAACAAATATACAGAAAGTCAATTGGCGACTGGGACTTTGTCAAAACTGTTGGTGCCGGTTCCATGGGAAAAGTCAAACTCGCTAAGCATCGTAGAACCCATGAGCTCTGTGCGGTGAAAATTGTCATCCGTGCTGCCAAAGCCTATCAGCGTGCCCATGCTGATGATCCTCCTCCTAAGGATGCCGCAGAATATCAAAAACGGTTGAAGGAATACGAAAAAGAAGAGGCCCGCGATAAAAGAACAATCAGAGAAGCAACATTGGGCAAGTTGTTGTACCATCCTTACATTTGTAGACTTTACGAAATGTTACCGATGTCAAATCATTATTATATGTTATTCGAGTTTGTCTCCGGTGGCCAGATGTTGGATTACATTGTCAACCATGGTTCTTTAAGAGAATCACAAGCTCGTAAATTTGCAAGAGGTATAGCTTCAGCTTTGGATTATTGTCATAGAAATAACGTGGTTCATCGTGATTTAAAAATAGAAAATATTATGATTAATGACTCTGGAGATATAAAGATTATTGATTTTGGTCTTTCTAATCTTTATAATAGTAAAAAATTTTTATACACCTATTGCGGTTCGCTTTATTTTGCAGCTCCTGAACTTTTGTCTGCTCACCCATACGTAGGTCCAGAAGTAGATATCTGGTCCTTTGGTATTATTTTGTATGTGTTGGTAAGTGGGAAAGTTCCTTTTGATGATAAGTCCGTATCAATCCTTCATAAAAAAATCAAAAATGGTCATGTCGAATATCCAAGTACCCTTTCAGAGTCTTGCCTCGATTTACTTACAAAAATGATTGTGGTTAATCCAGCAAGTCGTGCTTCATTGAAATATATTTTGTCACATCCTTGGATGAACGAAAATTATGAATCTCCTCCAAGATCTTATGTTCCTTTCAGAGAACCTTTACAACTTCCATTAGATTTAACTGTTCTACAGGATTTAGAAAAGTATGATTTGGGCAATCAAGATTACACTTATCCGGAGCTTACAAAAATTTTGACGTCTGCTGAGTATAAACTTGCCGCACAAAAGTGGTACACTAAACATGCAGCATATGAAAGTCGTCAAGTACCAGAACATCTTCGAGATTATTCCGATGATGTTTATCCTGATGTAACAAATGCTTATCATCCTTTAATCAGTATGTATTATCTTGTGAAAGAAATGCGTGCTCGTCACAGAGCCAAACAAAAACAACAGGAGCAACAGCAACAACAATTGAATGCAAACAAGAGCAAGCCTGCTCCTATAAATACATCATCTGCTGTTATTAATAACAATAACGACAATAGTAATAATGCATGTCCTCCAATGAGTGCTCCTCCTCAAACCTTATCCCATTCATTATCATTACCAACCTCTCCACCACCACCTCAACCCCTTCCTGAGTCTAATAAACCAGTCAAGGAGACTATGAGCTCCAAGAATGATAAGTTTAAACCTAACGACGGTTTGAACTCTGATACCGATAATTTGGATTACCCAATGACTTCTGATAAGAACGATGATACAGTAATAGCTATTCCAGAGCAAGCTCATGGTGGTTCTGTCGCATCTCCATTTTCCGTCAACGCACCTGCTCAAAATCAACCTGACATCGTCTCTCCAAGAAGAGCCAAATCAATGGCTCTTGGTAACAATTATCAAGCTGGAAACTATGACAATGTCGTTGTTAATACTAGCCAAGAACCTCGTAGCAATGCTGCACCTGCTTCATCTATTAATGGATTAATTCGTAGACTTAGTAATGGTGTTCGCCGTTCTCCATCTACATCGTCTGCTATGGGCTCCAACGCTAACTCACATAATGCAAACGCTGTTTCGTCCCCAACTAATGTTGGTATTACATCACCTACCTCGCCTTCTCATCAACAATATGTTCTTGACAAGAATGCACCACCAGTACCTTCCATTCCAAATGTATTATCATACTCATATACAAATACAAATGATAATGATGCTAAAATTGCTGGTGTCGATGACCTCGGCTTGAAACCGTTGGAGAATGCTCATTGTGAACCCGAGTCAACACTAGGCCGTAGTGGTAGCATGAACAGATATTATAATAAGAATACCGTTGGTAATGCCGCTGAAACAGGAAATGTTGACTCTACTGATAATGGATATGCTTTCACCAACCTGGTAGACATGATGATGAATGCCAATTCTCCTAACCCGATTCAACAACAGTTTCCACAAGTTGTTGTTGCTAAGCGTTCTGGACCTAATCACTACAATAATAATGATGTGAATGGTGGAAATCGTGTAGCTGCTGGTATGCCTTCTGGAGGAAATTCTATTAATAAAGGTAGACACAACAGAACTGTTAGTGCTTCAGCTGCTGCCCAGTATGGTAGACAAAATCATTACTTGCAACAGCTGCAGCAATATCAAACACAACAGCAACTGAAAATTCAAGGCTATGGTGACGGCAATGGAACTAACTCTTCTAGTAATACAGGCGCTATGCTCTCGCCTAGATATTTTAGTACTGGTGCTGCTGCTAATAGCAACAATAATAATGGATTGAATATAACTCGCAAAACTAGCGTTACTTCTAATAGTCCAGGAATTTTTGCTGCGGCAAGATCTAAAACTATTGGTCATGGAAGATCAAAGTCTATTGGTTATAAAAAGTCACCATATGACGAGCCTTTGCTGGCCAATAATGATGAATCTTCAGTACCTCCATTACCTGATCTTTCAACTACCACTGTAATGTCATACAACAAGAATAATAATGTCATTAACGGTCTCAAACCGTTGTCAGAAGCTGCAATAGTTGAGCAAGCTAAACTTGCCAGTCCTGGTTCAATGCCATCGATACAGTTCCCTAAAACATTATATATCAAGGGTTTTTTCAGTGTTCAGACCACATCTACTAAACCACCTCCAGTCATTAGACAGAATATTATTGACACTTTACTCAAATTTGGCATTTCTTTCGAAGAAGTAAAGGGTGGATTTTCTTGTACGTACATTACACCAACAGTTACCAAAGCTATCAGTACACCTGCTGCTACAACTACAATCAGTAAAAACAGTACAAATAGTATTGATGACGCCAAAAATGTTAGTTCTTCTGCCCAGACTGCTGCTGATGCATCTGAAAGGGAAAATGCTGAATTAAACATGCTGAACACTAATGGTACTTCAACAACTATTACTGCGCCAAGCTCTGTAAAAACACCACCTACTGTGACTGTGAATGCTGATAGTCAAGATGCATCATCTTTGGGTAGTGGTGGCAATAACTCAATTGTTACTACTCTTTCTCAGAATAACAATACCGTTGCGACAACTCCGCCTCAACATAAAAACAATAGCCATAGAAGAATGTTCAGTATGGGATTTAAGAAACAATCATCATCACAGTATCTCTCTCAACAACAGAATGCAATGCCAGCAACCCCAAAGATGCCTACTACACCTGCAGTACTTTTTTCACTGTCAAATATGGAACATACCAGAAGCACTTCAGGATCTGTTCATTTGGATGGTGATTCAAGTGCTTCATTGGAATCTTTCAGCGTTCTTGGTGCAAGTGATATGATAATTTCTTCTCGTGTTGCTCAAAATAGTATTTCCAATGTGAATGGAGATAATACAGGGCAACATGGACTGACAAATCCAAAGAGAAGCCCAATTCATTTCGAAATTTACATTGTCAAAATACCATTCCTCAGTTTGTATGGTGTTCAATTGAAGAAGTTAAGTGGTAACGCATGGAATTACAAGACTTTGGCTGATAACATTTTGTCTAATCTTAATTTATAAGAAAACTCTAGACATTAATTTTTTGACTTCATTATGAGTAGCTGAGAGTTGCAATTGTTATAAATTTTTTCTTATCAAAGTTTCCAAGAGTAATTTGCTGAATGATGATACACATAGATTATTGAAGGTTATATTGTCGATTTAATTTTTTTTGTTTTACTTTTCTATTTAATTGATCTCAAGTTTTATATATATTTTTTTAATACTTTCTTTTCTATTCGAATTACACCTTTTAGTGTTAATGTATATTTGACTAATATCTAATGTGTTATGGAAACATCTTTTTTTTTAGCTCTATTATTGTTGTTTTCTACTTTTTCAGATGTTGAAGTGAGATAAATTTGACCCAATGATAGGTTATACAATCATCAAAGTATTTTAACATTAATAAAATCGAATGATTGAGTAGTTTTTTAAAAAATCGATCTGCATTTGCATTTGGGGAAGGGGGGATTTTGAAGGAGGGTGGCTACAAGATATTTATACAAAACATGAAATTCTACAAAGCACAAATAACATAAAAATACAAATGCTATAATAGAATGGAATATTTACTAGTTATTATCAATTATCTGTTATGAAAGAGTAAAAAAAGATTAGCTATAATATAAATTCTATGGAAAGACTTTGTATTTTTTATAATTTTCATTATTTTCAAGAACATTTAATGCTGTCTGGATATCTATTTTGATGTCTTCGATCAAGGCCTCGATGGTTGAATAGTTCAATTCGGGTCTGATGAATCCTAGCAAGTTGAATTTAATACCAGCGCCGTAGAAATTGTCGTTAAAGCGGTGCATGATATAGATTTCTACTGCGATTTCCTTGTTATCAAAAAATGGGTTGTAGCCTACCAGCATCACATATGGATACACTGTCTGCAATTGCTCGGTTGTCAATTTTTTACCGTAGTTGAACTCAACAGGGCGTCTGTGAGACTTGTCATTGCAATCCTGGACTTTTTTGTGATCTGGTTCCAAGAACAACTGACAGTACCCGAAATAGACCCCAGGTTTCATGGTTTTTCTGAATTTTTCACTCAAGGTCTCAGCCACCGGGATATTTGCTGTTGGAAACCCAAGCTTCGATGCCCCACGTCCAAAACTCGATATGATGTAGCTTTTCTCATGTATAGGAAACGGTGATTCCACCTTATCCGGAATCTCAGCTCTCACCGTCATCGCTATATTTCATACCAAATATTCACAAAAATGTCTACAAATACGATCGATATCACAAGCAAAGTCCATAAATGTCACCTCTCAGATCCATGTACCTACTATTAAACGATCTTTGAATAAGTAGAATAGCCTAATTCAGATAGATCGCTTGACCGTTAAGCGGCAAATTTCTTGGATTTCGGGGTTTTTGTCGATTGACATTTTGCCTGGATATATTTTTTTTTTTTTTTCTCCATACAACTTGATTTGCGCCGCTTTTGGGTCCGTATTAGTTGCTGGAAAAGTCATGAGTCTATAAATATGACACTTATTCACTCAAGGAAACCTGATATCCCAACTTGTCTTTATATTAATATCACATGATTTCTTGTCAGTGAATTCCGCTTTACTTTATATATATACAACCAAGGAAACATCTGAACTAATTTCTAGCTAAATTGAAGTTAAAAATTGAAGTTAAAAGTCGAAGCAAAAAATGTCCTGCGAGCAATTGAACCAAAGAGGTGAGGAAGCCTTATTGCAAGATGACTACAAGGAAGCCTTGAACAATTTCCAAGAGGCCAGCAACCAAGACCCAAACAACGTCAAGTATCTTGCAAACAAGGCCAGAGCCCTCATCAAACTTGGAAACCTAGACGATGCCAGACGTGTCATCGATGACGTCAGCCACAGCAAAGACACCTCGCCTTATGTTGCAACTGCCATGGGTGAGTTCAAATCAGCCCAAGGAAACTTCGAAGAAGCCGCATCCTACTTTGAGAAGGCTGCTAAGTTGAACGAGCGCGACAATGCTGACTCCATGTTGGAAAAACATTTGAATATGAATATCGAACACTTATCCCACAACTTGCAAAGATCTGTTCAAGAAGACTCAAACACTGGTGAGCAAGAAAGAGGTATCTCAAACATGATTTTGAACCAAGTCATGCACAATGGTGGCTCCACCTCGAATAAATTCGCCTTGATGTCTAAACTTTTCACTAAATCAAGTGGCGGAAGCGGTTTTGGCTCTTCAGCTGGTGGTTCTTCCTCTTTGGCAGCCTTGGCTTCTGTTGTTGGAGGAGCTATGTCGTCCTCCGACAATTCATCCCATGGAAACAATGGCGGGTTTGCTAGCATGCTAAACTCTTTCACATCCTCCAATAACCACCAAGGCGGTGGTGGAGGTGCTTCTCATTCCTCTTTTTCCCAAATCCTCAGTGGGTTCACTAACTCCAATAGCAATAACCAAGGATCTAATTATGGCTCTCATGGCGGATCTTCTTCAGGTGGTATATCTGATTTGATCAACGGGTTCACCTCGACTATGAATAACCAAAGTGGTCATCAGGGTGGTAACTACGCTCAATCTTCTCAAAGTCAACACAATAACTACAATCAAGGTGGACAACAGCAACATGGTAGCTCATCTCAAGGCTATAATAACAATAATCATTATAACCAAAACGGATACAATAGTCAAAGTGGCTATAATAACCAAAATGGCTACAACAATAACAACAATTACAACCAGAACAATCATGGGGGTTCAAACTCGGGAATTTCTCAACTTTCTTCGATGGCTGAAGGTTTTTTTTCAAAAAACAACAACAACCATAATGGAAATAATAATAGTACTGGAGGATCCAATTTCGGCCAATTCGCATCAATGGCTCAAGGGTTTATGTCAAGTAATAACCAAGGCGGTAATAACAACAATGGAGGAGGTAGTGATTTTCTGAAATACGCAAACATGGCCCAACAATTTCTCAATAAAAAATAAATAAGATAATATATTAGTTCTATTTATCTATTAATCTGAACCACTCAACGTTATATATATATATATATATACTTACGTATAAATTACGCCAACAAACATGCAGTGTACTAGTTAGTTTCTTTATTATCATATACTATAATATTCCTCTGGAGTGTAAAATTTGAGACCAGCTTTTTCAGCGAACACCTTGTCGTTATCACTATAATCATCGGTTCTACCAGCCGCATCACCAATGAAGCTACTTTTCTCGAAATCAATCATATCTACGGAGATATTCAAATCCGCAAGGCAACGGTTCCACATTCCCAAATTTGGCTTTCTGTTCATTGTGAATGGATTGTCTAGATTCACTCTATCTGCGAAAAGCAGATTCTCCATTTTCTGAATTCTTGATGGTCCTGGTGCCCCGTAAAGAATAACGTTGGGAATTTTCAAACTCATCAACACATTGGTAATTTTGATTTTGAACTTGAACAATGATGGAGATTCAACATTTTTGCAATTCTTGGTAGTTATCATTGTACCTTGGTTCGTGAAAATAATTAGGATTCCATTTTGCTTCTTCTCACAAACAGATCGCAATTTTTGCACGACTTTGTCATTCAACCATTGCCAATCGTCTGGTGACACCGAGTAATTTCTAGCTCTTGAAATGTTCTTTATGATAGTTCCATCCAAATCGAAACAGTTTAGTATTATTTTATTGGACTCATTGAAAAAATCCGAGGCCTTGATCATTGGTTTTGGAAGATATGTGAGCAATGCGGGATCTATTCTCCATTCTCGAGTGAAATCTTCAAAAGGAGCTTGCATGGTGGAAAGAATGACTCTGTGCTCCAAGTTCGTGCCTCTATTTTTGTGATGATGTTTGTGATGATGGTTGCGCTTCTTGTGTGTGTTTGTTTCTTGGTGTGCTGCTGCTTCTTCCGTGATACTCATCTCCTGATTTGCTGCTTGCGTCATAATCATTGCTTGGTTCGCTGTCTCGCTTGAATCCATCTTCTTGTTCTTTTCCCTTCTTTCTTTTTGTTTATTTTCACGAACTCTCCAATAATTTATCTCAAAAAGCAGTCAATTTGTTTCCATGCTACCTATTCTGGGGCTCTATTTGTTCGATCGACTTTCGTCCAGCACCCCGAGTGGAATGCTCTAAATCTCTAACAACAAAACTCAAATGGTCCAAAACCGCACCCTAAAGACACAACCTCCGATTTTCCGATCTCCAGAATGATAAATATCCCTAAAAAATACGAAATGCTGAGGCTGATTTCTCTCTTTATGGTTGGTTAAATGGTGTATTTCAGAAGAAACGTTTAATCAATGATTCAACCCTTTTAAACCCTGATACCTTTTCTTGTATTTGTACTAGCAGCCCTTTTGCACGTAAAAAACTCACCATAAAAAAAAAAATCCAATATTGGATTTTAATAGAAAAAAAAATTTTTTTAGGTTATATTTTTCACTCTTTGATTCTTCAGTAAAGGTTTAAAGGTAGAAGCCTCTATTGACAGTTTTGTGGATCAAAAGTGTTTGACCAAGTGACAGTGGATTTTTAAAGCAAGGGGATTGTTTTTTCGAAACTTTGAGCCAGAAACCAAACAGTGATCGAATAAAAAATGTCTTTGGTTCACCTAGCTAACGTGTGTTCTCATTTGAAGAACTGCACCATGACCAACTTGAGTATTGCGAAGATTCCATTGACCAGACTTCATCTCAATCTCTCGCTCCATCTTTACAAACAGGGCTTCCTTTCAGCAGTTCAGAAGGGCGATGACGTGGCCCCAGACACAAAACCAATAGACACTACCCCAGATAACATATCTACAAGAAAGTTATGGTTGACATTAAAATACCGTAATAATGAACCAGTGTTGCGTCATTTGAGTTTGATTTCCAAGCCAAACTTGAAGATCAATTTGACAAATGTGGAAATTAAGGCGTTGGCTGGCGGATTGTATGTCAGAAAGATCAAACCAATCCAGCCTGCTGAGACAATTTTGGTGAAGTTGGATAACAAAGATATTGTTGACTTGCAAGAAGCAGCAGCAAAGAATTTGAGTGGTATGCCTCTCTGCAGATTCAGATAGTTCTGCGATTTGTCGAGAAATCAGGAAATAGAAATGTGAAGGACATCCTGTGTATGTCACATGAATTGATAATATTTTGTATCAAAGTTCTAATTTTTTCTATTCCCCGATAATCATTGTGAAAAAGAATGTCGGCTCCAGTTTATCGGCCCCAAAATGAAATAGCGATTCCATTTGGAGGTTACGAAAGCTTCAAGGTGCAAAAGTACTATAGATTACTTATATGTTTTAAAAAAGATGCTTCTAGCGAACATCGACTTTAACAGTCTCTGTATATATATATAAATATTATCAAATATATGAAAAATAGCGAATAGAGTTCGCGTAAGTGAATTCTCCATCACTGGAAAATAGATAACGAAGGATAAAAAATCACACCTCCACAATAGGACCCGCACCAACAGATCTCCAGATTCTCATGTCAAGGTTCCAGTTTTTATATTTTTCCAACTCTTTCCTTATCTCATCTTCTGCGCGGAAATTTGTAGGTTGATAATTGTTATATCTTTGCTGAGACTGTTGCTGATAGTAATTATTATTAGTTACAGGTGGCTTAGGAGGAGACAAAGACACTTCTTCAGAATCTGATGTACCAATATGGTGTTGTTCATGAAATTGATTATAGTATTGTGGTGTGTACATGTTTACGCCGTTCAGGTTGTTTGACTGTGGATACGTTTGCTGATTCTTTTGTTGTAATTCTTCGATTGTTTCTTTCAAAGTTTCAATTTCTTCAGTAAGATCCATTCTTTCAAATTTCAACGAAGATATCTCTTTTTTATATTTTTGGATCTCCAAGTTGCTTTCTGCAAGTTGTTTTTGTAGCTCTTCGATTATCTGATCTTTTGAACTTTCTGAAGAAATTTCGGTAGCGAGACCATCTGCAGACTTCAGCTTGATATGATCTTCTTCTGAGGCAATTGGAGACTCTTCGTGCTCCGAAACTTCCTGTTTAGGCAATTCTGCATTTGGGTCTAAATTGCCAAAAATGTCGTCTTCTTTACCGTTAGCTGAGTCATCATTACCAAACAATTCATCCATTTTATCGTTTGCAAGACTTTCAGGCTCTTGTGTTTCTTTCTTAGATTCGGCAGTTTCTTGAGATTTTGTTTCATTTTCCTGATTTGATTCACTTTTCGCCTTCTCAATATCATCATTGCTCTCTTTTGGTTCTTCCTTTGGTTCTTCTTTTGGCTCGTTTTTTAGTTCTTTCTTAGGTTCTTCCTTTTGCTCATCCTTCTGTTCCTCGATTGCCTCATCTACTATATCACTTTTTGTATTTTCCTTAGGCTCCTGCAAATCTTGTTTCGATTCATCAACTGTTTCATCTCCCTTAGCTCCTTTATTCTTCTTTTTATTTTTATTCTTCTTTTTTTGCAACTTCTCAAGCTAGAAACATAATTCAATGTTAGTAAATATTGCCGGAAGCTTAACTAGTAAAAGTTAATCTAGGATAATAAAATACGCACCTTTTTTCTGGCTGCTTCGAGCTTTTCTTGCTCTAACTCTTCTTCAGTCTTTTCAACTACTGTTTTATCTTCTTCTGACATTTTGAGATTCTTCTTCGTTCTTAACTTTCTTTCTGGTTCCTCAATTGGCTTTATCAATTCGCTATAACTATTATATAGAGCAATTCAGAAAATCGAGGCCTATTATCTAGTATACGATTGAATATTTGTGTCTAGAGTTATAAACCAACAAGTTTTGACACTCAGCTACTATGTAATAAGGATATTACTGTTGAATTTATTGGTTTATTTTAATTTTTTTTGGTTTCTTTCAGAGTTCGCATTTTTCGTTATTTTTTTCTATCGTGATTTGAAACCCCATACAAGTCACAATAAAACTGAGAACACCGATTTTTCTTAGCTTAGTTGTCGTTTAGATACTACAAATACTTGTAATCGAAATCAATAGTAGTTACTTGGAAGTAGGATCTTATTAAAAGGAAATAATCCAAAAAAAAATAACCCTAAAACAGACAAAAATGACAAGAGGAAATCAAAGAGAGTTGGCTAGACAAAAAAACTTGAAGAAACAACAACTGCAGAAATCGAAAAAAGAGGGTGATCCAAAGAAAAGAATGGAAGCTGATGCTGAAAAGCTTAGATTGAAACAAGCTGCTGGTAAGTAAATTTCTATTTTCTTGCATATTGCTTTGAAATTGAGTTCTTTATGTGTCTTGAGTGTAGATTATTAACTGTAAATTACATATATTTAGCTGATGCAAGAAAAGCCGAAGAGGCTGCTGCAAAATTGAAGTGCAAATGAAAGGGATAATAGAGCTCAAACGTTTCATTGATAGCATTTTCTTACAAGTTGAAACGTATCGTTGGATGGAGACACTTGAGAAGCTAGTACCAGGGATTTTAAAGAGAAATAGAATACAACAGGATATATGATAGTGAAAATTTCTTTTAAGGTTATTCGAAAAGACCCTTATATTGGTGAGTCGTATTACATAGTGATCTTGCCGTGTTGTTTGTACGATGTTTAATCCATTTTCTGGTTGCAGCCTGTCAAAAATTAGTATCGCAAAACGATTATTAAGCTGTATTTGAGTACAACTATGATGGAGAAAGAGAGAAGATGATGTTGACTAACATTAAAAAACATGTATTGTTGACAATATAGTAATCGAATTATTTATTTTTACTTTTTGAAAAAGTCGAAAAACCCATCAGCTGTAAGAGCTGATCCGATCCAGAATTGATACTTTTCAAGTTTTTGGCTTTCCTCTGAGCATCAGATCTTCGTTTCTTGTTTTGTAATTTGAGAATTTTTTGTTTTGCCTCGAAATCTACACGTTTCTGTATTCTATTTTTCAAGTTGTAGTATTTAAGGTCATCTTTCTTCTGCAAATCTTTCAATTTTGAATCGTACACCTGTTTCAATTTTTGACGTATCTGTGCTACAGTTATAATTTTGTTTTTGTCTGATATTCCATCAGTATCTGGCAGAATATTACGCAATTTCTGGAGATGAAAAGACGTGTTTGTATGGTTTAAGTAGGAGAGATTGTCTTTGAAGGTCAAGTTGCAAACTGAGCAGTAAAAACCAGAACTCTTACCGCGATGTACATTTGTCAGCGATGATGCGTCTACTAATTGAACTTTATTGATCTGTTTGGCAAAATCCAGGGAGCTGTATGATTTGATTGAATCCAGTTTTGTGAGATTCTCAGACGGTTTTCTGGAGGAGCCTGATTCTGCAAGTTGGGCAAATGCTTCTTTGTTCCAAGTCTTTCTACCGTACTCGTTTGTGGAGGTGAGTTCAGACGGCTGTTTTGTGCTGTCCAGCGACTTTTCTGCCATTTTGTCTGATTATTTTGTGTGTCAATTTGTGTGTCAAAACAATTCTTTTGGAGTCTTTTCTAGTTGTTTTCGATGAACAAATAGAAGCTGATGTAAGGATACCAAAGACAGTGGAACAAACAGTGGAACAAGGTTGGCATCATCTTTAAAGGTCTTGAAGGTGACAGCCAACTGTGAGATTGCGTTATACATGAGAAAATCATTGAACCGATAAACCCAAACACCAAATTAATACATTATGACAGTCAAAAAACATAACACCGAAAAACCCAACACTTAAAAAGTGACACCTGAAAAAGTAGCGCTCAAAAACCTGAACACCAACCAGGAAAGCCCTTTTATCTCCATTTGTTACGCGCGGAAAAAACTCACCTCCGCGCACATGACAAAGCATGTGCATGCAGCATTAAACAGCAGAATACCGTCTAATGCAGGAGAAACCCATACTGCACAGTCAGCCCTATACTAGACGGGCAATTTTTATTTTTCTGGATTTCCCTCCGCTGACGATACCTGACCGCATTAACTTGAGAGAGGAAATCCAGATGGGGGCCTCCTGTTTTGTGTACAGGTTCCCAATTGGGTAAGACAAAGTCCCAAACAGGCATCCTGTGTAAACAAATGTAGATATCCCAATATAAACTATCCATTCCTTTAAGCGGAAATCTACTCAATTTTTGTACAAAAGTTATCCATTAATCTACACGATCCCTTCCAGATGCGCGACTAACTTAACCACTAATGCGTATATTTCGTTGACTATCACAGTAAACTGTAACCAAATCAACAAATAAGGAGATTTGTCCCCTACAAATTTTCTGTTTTCCTGCTGATATCGTCCCAAATAAACTTTTTTTCCCTTTTTCTTATTTTTTTTTTCTCTCTTTCTTGCTTCTCTGTGTTTATCACACTATTTTCCTTGTACTTTTGTTAATATTAGCGACTCGTGTAAGTTCAGGCAATTTTTTTTTTATTTCTCCCTATAGAGAAATCTGATTAAAACATACAATAAACACAAGGAGAAGAAAAAAAAAACCCCAAAAAGAGAAATAAAAAAAAAAAAAAAAAAAAAAAACTAGCTGTCCACTCGCAAATCACCAACAACGCTTCCCAGACCAGGATCCTACTCGAGGTCACCACTAGCAGAACCACCCACAGATATCCACAAGGAGAAATCCCCCAAACAGAACCCCGTATCGCATTCTAGCGTCCCAGAAAACACCAGCAGAAGGTTGTCAGAAACAAAACTGGATTTGGTAAACTTTGTTTGACCCACTTCGAAGCCAACGATTGTCCCCCAACTATTTACATTCTTTTATCGTTGTCTCTCGTTTGCCGTCCTTTCAGAAAACCTTCCCCAACAATTTCGAACTTTACCTTCCATATCGTCAACAATAAGAATCCCTCATACTTTTGCTTCCCCCTAAAAGTTGAATAATGAACTTGGATAGCCCCCAGCAACCGCTGGACGACTATCGGAACAGTGTGTCCACCCAGGACTCTGTATCCCACACATTGAAAAGTAAATTCAGATCCGTGATCTCCAGAGCCTCAAGAAATAGCAACGCAAGCTCTTTCAATCCTTCCTTCTCAGAGACCCCAAGAGGCTCTTTCCAAGCCACCCCAGTAGCCCAGGACAAGCATCTTTCCACTACTCAAGACCCTCAATTACTTATGAGCCCAGAAGCCCAAATTCTGATGGACTCAACAGGATCCTCCGAAAGCAGTGGCGATGATGAAGATCTCAGCGGAGAAAACTCCGTTCCTGACCAATTAATGGGCTCAAAAGATGACTTGGAATATTTCCGTAATTTCTATAAACAGCAACAGGAACAATCTCCAAGACGCAGAAAATCAAGAATGTTGGAAGATTTGGATCCTGTGCTGGACTCTATAAATTCCCATCCTCTACCCAGCTTGCCAAATGTTGAAACTTCCAGCTCCAGTAATTTACATAACCAATCTTTGCAGATGAACTATCCAAATTATATTCTGCATGAATCAACCGATTCTGCTGATCCAGGTTATAATATCTTGGAAAAATCCATCTCTGGAACAAGTAGTAACATTGAAAGTATGGTCACTGCTCAAACTCATCAAAACAGATCTAGTAGTGAAGTTTTCAACAACGATAACTTGCAATATTCTCACGAGGATGAGGAAATAGAAAGATTGAAAAATAACAATAATAATAATAGCAGCAACCTAGATAACAGCTCAAATTTAATTAACAAAGGAAAGAGAAACATCCTGCAGTCCTCTATGAACACTACTTCAACAACAACCACTAGCACAACAAATGAAAGTTTCCATTCTGCCATTGCTAGTCTTGGAGAAGATCAGGATAGCACTCAAGTAAATAACAATAGCAGCAGTTTCAATAATAATGAAAAATTTTCTAAATTCATTGCCAAACCTATCTCTTCTGTTGGTCAAACAGGGCCATCTTCATCAAGTAATCATAGCTTGAAATATTCAGATAATGAAGCTGATGCCACCTTCAACAACAACAGTAATAGCTCCCTTGATCAGAATTCCAACACCAATCTTCCTACACCTAAACATGAACAGTTTGTTGACCGCTCTTCAAGTATCTATTATCCACAAAGCAATAGAACAAGTATAGCAATGTCCACTACTAACAGAAATACAAAGACTCACAGTTTCTACGAAAATAATCTCGAGACTGACAACCATCCATTACCAGATATAACTAAATATGAAGATACTTTTAATTTCAATATCAATGACATGGACGATGATGAAGAAGAGAAAAATAACAATAATGGTATAGAATCACATGCAAATGAGGATTCTACTGACATACTGCAATTAAAAAAACTGGATGACAGCGAAAACGCGATAATGGATTCTAAAAGAAATAGTGAAATTACAGGTGACAATGATTCTCTGAGAAAATTTTATTATGAGTCAGAGGAACCTGTAATTCTAACTCTTCCTGAAGATCATGAAGATGAACCTATTCTTTCTCAAGCACACAAATTTTCTAATGTTGTTGATAGACCTCAGTCGTACACCAGTGATTCATCTAGCCGTAAATCTAAGAGTTATAGTGAAGCACAGACGAAATTTCCTCTTCTTTCTATGATTGGCCTGCAAGCACCAACTCCATCACTACCTACATCAGGCTTCCTGCCAGTTACTTTCCCTCCTGCTGCTCCAGGCAGCACAAGTGCAAGAAGTAGTAGTACTTGGGGAAAAAGAACTACAACTTTTTCAATGAATTCATCAAATCACAACAACAACAATAATAATACAGGCACTAATAGATATTCTTATCAGACCAACATAACGGAACCTAGTGTTGTTTTGTCCACTGTCACATATAGTAAACACCAGCAAACTACAGTGAATCCTCCTGTGCCATTTTATGATAATGAGAATATTAGAAAACACCAGAATTACCAGAATCAGGATTATGTTCTTGAAGAGGATGAGGATGTTCAGCTTCCGAAATCAACAAAATCAGACTCCAGCTCTTTCCAACGCCAGAACTCTCTTAGAGAACAACAAAATATTGTTTCTTCAGCAGACATGATGGCAATGCCTCCATATTTGAATAATAGTGGCGCTGTCAATGATAAGCTCAATGACAGCTATAAGATAAGTAACAATTCTGAACACTTGCTGAGCAATATGATAAATACCTCTTCAGCTATTTTTGCAGCAGCTGCTTCTGTAGCTCCTTCTTCCTCAATACCTGCTGACAAGATTAAAGAACCAACTATCAAGTCTACCACTGATGGTGTTGATTATGTTCAACCTAGTCAGTTCAATGATCCTGAAAATGCAACGAACTCATTCCGTGCAGTTCTGCAGCTGCAACATGAGCTGCAGCAGAAATTTGACAACATGGGCGGTATACCAATGCATAGCAACAGATACTCTTCTAACTATCAAATTTCTCGCCACAGTACCAAGTTTAAGGCAAGACCATTTCATTTAAAGCCAGCAAATACTGATCTTCGTAACTCGTCGCCTCATAGGGTTGTTAGTGCTGCTAATAGTGTAACTTCACCATTGATGAACGAAATGTTTATTGACAACGAAAAAGGAGACATCAATGAATCTTCAGAAAATAACCTTGTTTGCCCAGATTCTACTATTTATGCTTTATTAATGATTGCCTTCTTTGTTCCACCGCTTTATTTGGTGATTTGCTTCGGCTTTTTGGATCAAAACGTGGGCCATATTTCACGCAAATATAAAATGATTGCATGCTTCATGAGTATGTTTATGTTGGTTGGAAGTATTGTTGGTATCTGTGTTGGTCTTGGTGTAGGATTGACTCTGTTGACATAGCTCGTCGTGTAAAACCATTCCTTGCGTTTTCCGACTTGAGCTACCGTTGTGTCCTTTTTTCACCCTAGGCTACAGCTTGTACCAAGCTATAGCTTCCTCTTGTTCATTGATTCATTGATGTATTATATTTTTGTTTATTCTGTGTTATCTGTTGGTCAAATATGTCCTCATCTCCAAATCCCTGTTTCCACTTTAACCTATTTCAACTCCAGTCTAGTTCTTGTTTGCTTATCCAAATGCAATGGAAGCTCAAACAATTTACTTCATCATCTCCAGACATTATTTCAAATCCCATTGGTTTGCTAAGACTGAAAAACAAAGATAAAGCCAAGGAATAACTCAAAAGCCTCATCGAAGTGTATTCTTGAACACACTGTGTACTTTTTTATTGACTGGGGTCATACTTTATCTGACTCAGTCATTCGTCAACTGTTAATCGATGTAACGGTTGCGTTTTTTTCTTTCTTCCCAATTTTATTCCTAATATTGCATAACCACTTTTATTTTCCTGCTCTTTATTTTTTTGTTTTTGACCAGTTTTTACTTTTTCGTTAATATTTCTGCTTGTATTTCTACCTCTTCAAATGTTGAATCAGTCATCATAAGGATTTACACATTCATATATGTACAGACATATATATATATATATATAATAATAATAATAAAAGCTAATTAATTCTCTTCCCGTTGGCAAAATCTCACTAAAAAAAGATACAGTGGCTAATCAATCTAATCATTAATCGAACCTAGACAATCTAAAATACTTCCAAACCTATAAAATAGCAGGGGTTTACTATTTACAGCCTCAAATCGATGGGGAGAACCAGTTTCTTCATACAATGTGTTGTTGACAGAGACTGGACTCTCAACAGACCTGTATCTATTTCAGGTTTAGTTGGACTAACCTGACGGGTGAAAAACATTTGATTTGTTCATCTGCTTATAGAACTTACAGGATATAGGATCGTAAAAGTCACGAGAACGACAATCTTCTGTTAGTCTTTTGATGTTTGGCATTCCGTAGTTAATAACGGGCTCAGATTTCACCCTTATCTCCATATGGTGTGCAGATAGAGGATAAAAGAACTAACATACATTGGCTCATATATTAATAAAGGATATCAATATCTGACCACACCCAATTTTTTTTTTTTTTTTTTTTTTTGCCGCCTAGTTTGACTTGCGAGAAGATTATTATATTAGAAAGCCTAATGAAGGAACTTTATCTTGATTTCATATGGTCGTAGCATATATATATATATATATATATACATACAAGTTTACCAATAATTGATATTACACTTATAATTCTTCAAGAACCTGTTGAAAATCTCTTGATTAATGAAAATTTCACTGGTTCGGATTCATTATTGTTCGTTTTGGATATCTTATTGCTAGTCTGTTGACAAGGAAGTGCCCAGTTTAGTTGCCATTTTTTTGCCATTTTTTTTTTTACCATTTTTGCTTTCAAAAATACATTTTTCTCAGCTTTTGCCTCAATATTAGGTGTTCGAGTTAGAATTAGCGTCAAACAGCTCCTGGTACTCAAAAGGCAACCCCAATTTTTGTAATTGTGTTAGAACCAGTCAGGAAAATATCGATTTTAGCGACACATAATTTGTGGGAGATAACAGTTTGAGGTTTAGCATACAAGTGTACCGATAAGAACAAATTTCCTTTTTTCTTGTTTAGTTTCTTCGTTAGGACCAATTTATAAATTGAAAAGTTTAGTGAGGTGATCAATAATCATGGGTAACGTTCCAGCAAAAGAAGAATCGTCTATTTATTCCGATTCAGGCAGAAGAAAGCCGCAAGCCAACGCTAGCAATTCGGTCCGCGATATTTTATCCTCAAATCCGCTTCGTCAAAGACTGTCTTCGCTCTCTAAAAAATGGATTAATTCAGGCTCTAGTAGCAGCAAGGACCAGAAAATTTTCGATTTGATTGTTGATCACACTGAATCAGTCGATGGTGGTTATTTGGCTCCGTATGGTACATATACTATGACCCAGGATTATTGCACTGAAATAGTAAGGAAATTGATAATTGAGAGAAAGTTGGCTCCATTTTTCTTACCATTACAAGACTTTGATGAATCTTGGTCCGATACAACTTTGCTTAGCCAGTTGGATGATCTTGAACTACATGCACCTATTAACAATGAGATCGAAGAGACAACGATCTTGGATCCTAATTCTAAAAATTATCAGAAACATTTGACAGCCAGAAATACGGCTAAACAATTGTTGAACAGAAGAATCACTTTGCAAAATGAAGCACAGGTCAGATTTGCTAGAGAAAAAAAATTGGTTAGCAACAATGGATTCCATAAAGAAAACATTCCAAGTACTGATTTGTTATTAAGATTGTACAAGACTGCAAAGGAATGTCCTATATGCTTTTTGTATTATCCAGACTGCTTCAATTACAGTAGATGTTGTTTCCAACCTATCTGTAGCGAATGTTTTGTTCAAATCAAGAGATTGGATCCGCATCCTCCCCATGATGAAACCGAAGGTGGTGCTGGGTCAAATGGAATCCCGAAGGATTTGATCTCAGAACCTGCTATTTGTCCATATTGCGCCATGCCTGATTTTGGAGTGACATACCACCCATTGGAGGATGTTAAAACTGGTATCCATGGAATAGCTCCTTTGGACTATGAGTGGAACACACCAGTTAGCAACAATGCTAAGAATTCTGAAGTGCAAGAAGAGGATGCTAGTGCTACTGATTCTGGGAAAAAGAAAAGAAGAGGATCTTTGCCTGCAGATAGTGGTGGTGTAGTGACTATTGATTATATTCGTCCAGACTGGGAACGTAAGTTGAACAGTGCAAGAATCAAGTTGGCAAGAAAGAGTGCTGCGGCAACTGCAATCCATGCATCATCATTGTTGATGAATGAGACAGGAACTGGTGAGCGTAGAGAAGTGACACCTGAGTCGAATGCAGATTTGGAGCAGAAGATGATTGAACAGGCCTTGAAGCTTTCGTTGCTAGAAGAGGAGGAAAGACAAAGAAGACAGTGATAAGCAGTTTTGTGAGCAAGCGATAATAATCCAAAGAAATAGACAAGATTCTTCCTCGAGTTGTCGTGCTCGATTGCATTTTTTCTTCGACTTCCAGTGAACATTTAGGGTTCTCATGGTTCAAATTGTAAAGAAGTAAGGGTCTTGAATCTTTAGGACTAGTGCTTCTTTTTTTGTTGTTGGTTATTTTAGTTTTTCATCATATATATTCTTTTTTTTTCTATTACTCTTTTGATATTGGTTATTGTTGGCAACTTATGGTGGGATACATATTACACATTCGCACTTTCTGATTTTTATTATTATTGTTTTTACGTTTTATTCCGCCAAAGATCTGTCATTTATGAATATGAATATGTTTACAGATTTGCTTTTGCAACATTATTGTAGAATGTTGGTGATATGCATGGGTGGAGGTTATTATGTATGCTGGATCGATGTTTCAGGGTTCTTTTTCGTTTTTTGAGAGAATCGATATCTGTGTATCACAGAAAGATATCCTTTCTTTGGAGATTTTTTTGCTCTTTATGAGTCATTTTGTTTTTTGCAAACAACTTTGGGCATTTTCAAGGGCTATAATTATATGTCTATGATGGGTGTCCTGTTTTAAATATGGCTAAGGTATTTACCCCAGATTTTACGAACAAAGAGGTGGGAAAAAGGGGTAAAAATTTCATAGTTATGCCCTTTTTGTTTACACGTGATCACACACGTGAAACTACTCCAATTTTCCCCGATTCATTTTTTTCAACTATTTCAATTTTCTCACAAAGTTTTGAAAAGTACCGATTTTCGGAATTACAATAAAAAGAAAAGAATTGGTAAATTGGAGACAGAAAACCAAACTAAAAAAAAAATTATCAAAAACCCGAACATCGCAATACGTTGCGAGCGATGCGGATATCTTTTTTTCTGCTCTCCCAAGTACTCTTTATTTAGTATACAGGTGCACATAACCCAACAGCATATTCAGGAGGCATCAGCTGGCTGTAATATTAACATCATGATGAGAATTTGCACAGTAAACATTGCCTACGATACCAAAAACGTACTTTCTATGACCATTTAATACGCTGGGGCTACTCAATTCACAAATCAGCCATCTCTGGTCCACCAGGGAGTCCTGAATGGGTTTATGTTGGCAGCAACGGGGGCTTTTGCTAAGTAAAAGGCTTGCAACAATAAAATCATGAGCTTCTGCGCGCTACTAGAAAATGGCTGAAAAAAAAAAAAAAATTTTTTTTGTTAGCGAGGAATTTTTTTTTTTTTTTTTTCTCTTTGGATTCCATACTATCTCTAGTGGAATTTTCATCCAATTTTCAACCTTCTTTTCATAGATACTGATACTTTCAGAGAGTAACCCACAAAGTAACTGATCTAAGAATAGTCTGTTATTATTACTACTTAAAAGTGATTATATCTAGTTCAGATAATTGACCTACTAATTTGCATATTGCCATCCAAAAATGTCTAGTATTGAAAAATCCTTGTCCTACGCTGCCTTGATCTTAGCTGATGCCGAAGCTGAAATCTCTGCTGACAACTTGTTCACCTTGATCTCCAAGGCCAACGTTGAAGCTGACAAAATCTGGGCTGACATCTACTCCAAGGCTTTAGCCGGTCAAGACGTCAAGGAATTGTTGACTAAGTTTGCTGTCGGTGCTGGTCCAGCTGTCGGTGGTGCTTCTGGTGCCGCTGCTGGTGGTGCTGCTGCTGAAGAAGCTGCTGAAGAAGAAGCTGAAGAAGAAGCTGAAGAATCCGATGACGACATGGGTTTCGGTTTATTCGATTAAGCATGACATGAATTATCACGTAGTTTGTACTTGTATGAATTGTTATAATATAAATGAATAATTAATGTTTTTCTCCTCTTTTAAAATTGACGGAAATGTCCTGGGAGTTCTCTGATTGGTCTGAATTATATTGATATGATGTGGGATTTCACTGATGTTATTTTGAAATACCTTCTCCTGTGTTATCCGATTGTTTGACGTTAAAATTCACAGTATATGTTATTTTATGCATAATATGGTATCCAGTAATGGTATTTTTCGAAGATAATCATTGAATCAGAAATCTCCTGTTTGTTATTTTTTAGAACCAGATCACCTCCTGAAGGGCTTTCTCTCATTGTAAGATTTTTGAATTTAGTTTCTCGTAGATTAGTTCTCAGTTACACACTGACAAACTTATAACTGTTAATGTCAAACTAACCTTGGGTAGTGGTTTGCCAAACTTTTGAGTCTCTGCTGATGGTTCTACTGTATTCAGAGGTTTTGAAGATGACCTTGCGGGTTTACAGTTTTCCTTGACTGCTTGCTCGCCGGACTCCACATTCAAAACTGAAGATCCTATATTGGCTTGGTGATGAAACTCATTGCAAAAATCAACCAGCTAACATTAAGTTAAGGACATCTAGGCTTTTTTCAACAACTGGTCCAAATGCTTTCAAGATCTACATGGTTTTTTTTTTAAATTTTTTAATAAAACATTAACCAATATTGATTTTTTGAATTTATTATTTTGCTATGGAATCAATATTTAGCAAAGCAAAAATAAAAATGAGTCGTATATATGGCGTAATTAACAAACACAGAAAAGAAAAATAAATGTAATGAGTCTTTTCTTTAACGGTAAGATTTTTGGAATCTGGCACGGGCACCACGACCACCGAATTTCTTTGGTTCCATTCTTCTGGAGTCAGCAATCAATAAGGTTCTGTCGTAAGAGGTGAAAGCCTTCTTCAATTCATTCTTAGATTGTTCGTCAACGTATTTTTGGTGATAAGCAACCAAACCCTTGGCAATAGCTTGTCTGATAGCGTAAACTTGGGAAACGTGACCACCACCGGTGACTCTAACTCTGATGTCAACGTTGGCGAATTTGTCCAAACCAACAATTAATAATGGTTCGTAAACCTTGAAACGCAAGATTTCTGGTTCAACAACAGTTATTGGGGTACCGTTGACCTTGATTAAACCTTTACCAGCTCTAACGTGAGCAACAGCGGTAGCGCTCTTCTTCTTTCCGAATGTCTATAAAAGATTGATTGTTAGTAATGATCTTAGCATTTTGAAACACAAAGAATACACAATTCAAGTTACCAGGAAAGCCATTGATGTGGATTGCAAAGAGAACACAATCAGCTTGAAATTTTGGAAAGATAAAAAAAATAACTAATATTCTTATAGTTCCTAGTTTTGCTCAGATATGCATGAATTTCCTTAGGATGCCCAACTATGAATGAAAATTGCAAGTCTCTGATACAACAAAATATATCGAGTGACTTACAGCCATGCAGTTCAAACGATTGTTTCTACTAATCCCTTATAAATTATCGATCAGAATTAAAATTCTTCTGCCCACAATTATCTATGATTTGATAAGGACTGCATTCGATATCGAACTGAAGGCTCAAAACAAACCCTCTACACAATAGAAACACATCAAAGTTATGAAATGTGAACTCGCAATCTCTGAAATCGGGTTTGGGTGTTCCTGGTTTGCAACATTCTCTTTAAAATTACTCTTTTAGAATTAGTTTTCCTCGATTCAAGTACCCTATTTCTTCTTGAATGTGGATTTCAAGATTCCTCCCTGATGCTTTGCTGGCTGTTCTTGGACATCAGACCTTGGATTTTCCTAGTTTTTTCTCGATTGTATTTCCATTTCATTTAAATTCGAATAACATACTTGGACAGTTGGAGTAGACATGTTTAGTTCTATAGTATTGACCTTGATTTTGTATACTTCAATATTGACAATAGTAGTAACTACAAAGGATTGTTCATTAATTAGTTACAGGATTTCTTTTTTTTTTTTTTTTTTTTTTCTTGATGTTACAGTTAATGAATTTTTTTTTCTTCTGTGAAAATTTATATCAGAGGGAGCCTGGTGTATGAGTGTGTGAAAAATTTATTTCCAGGCCACCAAAAAAAAAAGCCCCATAGAAGGAATTTTCTTCTGTTTCATCCAAAAGGCGCGCAGAGATTCTCTGTGGGCGCAACCCACACTGTTCAGGGCCGCGCTCTTGGGGCTGCAGCAGCCCGAAAGTAATTGGTATTTAGAACATCAAGGGGATTTGAGCCTGCCAACTGTAGATGAACACTATGATTGCATTTTCAATTTAGTGAGGAATATAAATGAACGAAGCATATAGTATTTGCGCATTATCCACCTACGGTTTGTGTGTGCCACTTCCTGGGCTACCACACTGGCCTCATTGGATCCCATTAGGTTAGATGATGGGTCTCTTCTAAGGATTTGAGCTGGGCTAAATCCCAACCGCATAGTAGTTTTTTTGTCTTCTAGCCGACGGGGTAGGACAAGCCCAGAGAATTTTCCCACAGGCCGTGCGATAGTGATTGTTCGGGCTATCCGCAGTGATCATTACTGTAACTCGGCTGCAAGGATCACAAATGCCAGTCGATAGCCTAGGGATGTGCGCGTGCTGATTGAAATTGATATTCTTGCAGATACGCAAGAAATTCCAATTTTTTCAAAAAATTTAGTTTTTGCCGAAAGTTTATATTTCGTTTGATAGAACGAGCACGTGATGTTAGTTGCCCTCATATAGTGCACGTGACATACTTTCTACAAGACCATTTTTGTAAACTCGTTACAACAGTAGTTCACTAACAGAACAAGCTTGAGAAAGTATGAAAAAAAAAGCCGCAGCGTGCTTCTGTGTAATGAGTATTTCATGTCCTTTCATTTTCATAGGTAATGATTCTAATGGCCAAAGGATGGTTAAATCGAACTAAATTTACAATTTTCTATACAATCTCTTATACGGCACGTGAAAAGTCGAAGGGCATTACACGTGCTATTTCTAATTGTTGAGTATTTCTCTTTGGTTTTCTTTTTTTTTGCGCAAAATCAAAATATCCTACAAATGGCGTTTTTGATGTTTTTTTGCATCGTCGAATGAAAAATCAACATCAGTTCAAAAGTTCTGGTTAGTGAGCGAGTGATTGAGTTGTTGCCTGGAAAAAAAAATAATCATGCACCCGGACATGTATTCTTTAGTTACATTACTTCTTATTTACTTAGTGATCGCAATAGCGTGCAGAACGTCTCCAGTATAAACAGCAATAAGATACAACCACCAATAAAATTTTTTTTTGTCGCTACAAGTTTCAACAGTTAACAGTTTGCAGCCTGGTAGCTGAAAAAAAAAATAGAGAAGAGCCTTAGTATCTTAAAGAAAAAAAAAAAAAAAAAAAAAAAGAGAAAATCAATATCAAGAAAACCAACAGATTCTTCATTAACAGTTACCATTATTTTGAAGGATAGCATCAACATTACTAGGGTATCGATAAAAAATGGGTATGTAGTGGTATTTTGTGGAAGAATGGAACTGAACTGTTCTGTTTGATAGAGAATGTGTTATTTCGAAGGAAATCGTTGGGCTGAATAGAAACATTTGGGCAAGTATTTGGGATTAATCAATGCAGTACATCAATGAGAATAGCCAATGAAACAGCATCAGGGGCAGATAATATCTTTAGAAGTTACTCAGTGGACTGTGATTCTCAGAAAGCTTGCAATATTGTATATTTCGGGTTACAAGTACATCTCCGAATTAGAATAGTCATCCAGCTCTCATTCTAGAAAACTATAAAGTATGCACAATTTCACATCCCAGCGCAAGAAGAAATAAAATCCAGTTGGAAAACTTGTCTTTGAAAACCATGCTCCATTTTCTGAATTTTGAGCCAGTTAACATTTGTAAGCCGTGTTATTAGAGTTTCAACGCTTTCTCTTCGCTCGTGAACTTGTCCATTTGAAAGCCTGGAATACGATGTTTTGGGAGCCAACACCAAATGTGTTTCTCCTATATATTGCGATGCTTACTTCGAGCCACATTCAGATTCTCTATTTTCCCATCAAACAATAAAAATAAAAATAGGTTTACTAACAGTTTTTTTGTATAGCTATTTCCAAGAATTTACCACTTTTAAAAAACCACTTCAGAAAGCACTGGCAAGAAAGAGTCAAAGTTCACTTTGACCAAGCTGGTAAGAAGACTTCTAGAAGATTAGCCAGAGCTAAGAGAGCTGCTGCTATCGCTCCAAGACCTCTTGATCTTTTGAGACCAATTGTCAGAGCTCCTACCATCAGATACAACAGAAAAGTTAGAGCTGGTAGAGGTTTCTCTTTGGCTGAAATCAAGGCCGCTGGTTTAACTGCTGCTTACGCTAGAACTGTTGGTATCGCTGTTGACCACAGAAGACAAAACAGATCTGAAGAAGGTTTTGAATTAAACGTTAACAGATTAAAGGAATACCTTTCCAAATTGATTGTCTTCTCAGACTCCAAGAAAGCTGCCAATGCTGAACAAGTTTTGTCTGCTGCTGCTTCTTTCCCAATTGTCAATGCTTCTACTTTCGAAACCAAGGCTATCTCAGCCGAAGCCAAGAGCTTCGAAGCTTACAAGACTTTGAGATTAGCCAGATCTGACAAGAAATACCACGGTATCAGAGAAAAGAGAGCTAGAGAAAAGGCTGAAGCTGAAGCTGAAAAATCCAAGAAATAAGCTTCTTTGTGACAATCCATAATTTCTAATGATCATATCTCAATTAATAAACAAATTTCTTTCAATATATGTTTTGTAAAAAATAAAGTCTCAGTTGTAGTTCATAAAATTTTGAGAGAAGACACATACTTAATAGTTGATGTAGATAATTGGATTCTGTGCGATGTGGACTCCCTATTGATTCGATTTTGGATGTGAATCAAAAAAATACAAGGGTCTTCACAGGTTCATGAAATCAATTAATTATACACTACAAATTATCATCGTTTATATACATTTTGATATAGAGCATTTGCATACATTCAATGGTTTTCTTTTGTTTCTGAGTTTTATTAATCATTTATGTAATTTACCGCTAGAGCAACTCTTGATTCATTTATATTGATTGTAAATTTGCTTTATTTTTTGAATAATATTTATTAACGGTTTAGTGAAAAAAGATTTGCAAGCTCTATAGAAAATATGGTACTAACAACATGCATATACACAAGAAAAACTAGATAAAAATTGTTTCAACATTGAAATACATATTGAGCATAAGTATTTTGGAAGAAATATGATTCATGTGTTTCTTTTTCAGTACCCTTGATCTTCATCTATAGTATCGTTGGAATTTAAATCAAGATTTCTGTGGTTGTTAGCATAATGCGTCGAGGGTTCATCAATAGCAGCATGATTCGATTCACCATCTTTATTACTACTGCTTAGAATTTGGTTGATTCCAGGTAATTTAACATTACTTTGAATTACAGGGTTACTAATAAGCATTCCACCATTGTTACCAGAGGAAGATGGGTAATCTGATGAAACCGAATGATTGGATCCTGTCGAAGAAGTAGAAAATGTTCTTTTGGTTTTACTATAATCTGCATGCGTGGCCAATGTTTGAGTAACGCATGTGCTTTGTGGTTGCGATTGTGTTTGCTGCAGCTGTGGATATTGAATTGCATTTGAATCATGAGCTATTTTTCTAAATTTATGATTTCCAGTGCTGGCTGATCTCAATGATGAAGAAGCTGGGTTCATATTTGATCTCTCATATGATGCAGCAGCTGAAGAAGATACTAGAACAGCTTGGGAAGCAAGCATGTTCAAGGTATCGAAAAAAGAACCAGATGACTTAGCTCGACTTTGTAAAGAACCTAATCGACTCTGTGCATTAACGTTAGAATTTGTATTTTTGTTTGAACTTATAGGAGGAACTCTAGTTTTATAGGATGACTGGTGATGAGGTGCTGTTGAATAGTTTAAAAGAGATCCTAAAGCAGTACTATGAGATTCACTGGATGACTTATTTTGAGAACCAAACACCGGTGGCAATTTGATAGAAGTGGAAGAAGATGCAGCAATAGTTCCAGATAAGCTTCGTTTCTTTGAACCAGCAGATGATGAGAAACAAATGGATGAAGGTAAGAAAGGAGTAGAATTAACAACACTTTCATTATCTGATCCACTTGAACTGTTATTATGTTCTTTGAATTCTGGTGATTGAGCTAGAATTGTTTGATCAGGAGAATTCTGAATGATAGTTTCTTCACCTTGATTATGTGTGAAATCATGATTGTTACCATGATTTTTTGGTTTACTAGTGGATGATGTTAGAATTGAATTTTTATTATTATCCGATAAATTTCTTTTCTTTCTTGAGCGCTTTGGAGTTTTTGATACTGGTTGATTAGATGAAACAGGAGTAGTTGAATGGGAAGCTCCATTATTGTAAAACTGATGCTGATAAATTTTGAATTTGGAAGGGGTGACATTACTATTTGAGAGATTTGCAGAGATATTAGCATTTGGTGGAGAAGATTCCTTTAGAGTTTTGGATTTTTGTAGTTTCTTTAATTGAAGATCTTTCTCTTGAAGCAATTCTTTCATCGCATTATATTTGATTTTATATTTCAAAGCTTTGTTAGATAGTTCTTCAATTTTAGAATTCAATTTTTCGAAAGAATCTACTTTATCATTTACAATTTTCTTCAAAGATTCATATTTATGACGTTTCCAATCCAGGGAATCCAAATTAGAATTATTGCTTATAGCATTTTGAAAATTGATAACATTTAGCACTTCCATATTTTTCAAGTTTATTGTATTTTCCACTTCATTTCTACCTTTGAGAAAGTCATTGTTTTCATCAGATAACATGCATTCCAATTTATAATAGTTCAAACTGGAATTCACTTTTGAGAGTGATTCGGCCAACAAATTAATTATGTGATCCAGTTTGACTTCTTTGCGATTGAGTGTTTCTTCGATATCAGTTTTAAGCTTTTGGGGATCGTCATAAATTATGTAACTGGAGGAATCAGAAGATGGAATTCTATAATGGGTGAGAGTCTTACAATATGTGATGAGTTGAGAGACTTTTTTACTTAGGTCATGGTCGATGATATTTTGATTAGCAGATACTTGGTTATTGGAGGAAAGCAAGTTTGATGAGATACTAGAATTTGCGGTAGTGTAGTCCAGCTGAAGATTTTTGGTGGTGTTTATTGTGGAGGTTGTGGAAATCACGGAGTCATTGATTATAGTGTCATCATCATGATGCTGAATGTCTGATTTATTTTTGAGGCCAATTTCGGCACCCCTGAGGGTATTTTGAACCGAAGCCAGGGTGGGCTTGAGCACTGAAGACATTTTTTTGTTATTATTAAATTCTGACTGTTTTTTTTGGTTAACGGTAAATAGATACCAAGGGATTCCAGCTAGAGGAACTGGATTGCAAAGGATAATCTCGTTGGATAGAAAATTGGTAAATAGACCAGTGAATTTCCAGAGAAGGAGCGACAAAAAACAAAGGAACAACAAACTAAAGAAAGGACAAACTAAAGAAAGGACAAACCAAAGAAAGGAACAAGCTAAAGAAAGGACAAACCAGAGAAGGAACAAACCAGAGAAAGAGCAGCTAAATGAGTGAATATTCTGGTTCTTGAATGAACTGCAGATGTTTTCTCTATAAGCAAAACAAGGAGTTGCGGGCTACCCTTTTAAAGAGCTTTTGAAATGCTTTTGGAGCTTGGGGCTTTTGGGGGAATCTCTTTGTGGGAACTGATCAATCAGTAGACAAAAGTGGTGGAAATTATCCAAGAATAGAAGGGTTATTTGGTGTCAATTTGAAGAAACGCTATATTGTATATATATCAATACTATTATTATTATGAGAAAAAAGAAGAAAATTTTTATACGTATTTGTAGGCGCGTTGTAATTTACTGTAAACAAAAACAAGGAAAAATCAAAACAACAGCATTATTCGCACTTTTGAGAGGTCGTACCTAGGGGAAATTAACAAGGTAGACTTTCAGTAGGCGCGACGCGCGCTTTATGATGTGATAGCCAATCAGCGAACTCAATCAGTTTGTTAGTGATATTTTAAGGGAGACGCGTTCAGTTGTTTAGAGCGCTCATTATCCGCACTTCAGCCAAGGCTCCTAATATTTATTTTTTGAACAGAGCTTTTAATCTTCTTTTTCAACAGGGCTTTTAATCTTAATTTCTGAACAGGGCTTGTAATCTTTGAGCGATACAGCGGGCGTCAGACCGTCAAAGTGCTTCAAACTATTGTTTAGCATGCGGCTGGATAATTTTTCCGCAGACCAACAATTTTTTTTTTTTTTACTCTCTGTTTTGAGATGTGAGTGTTTCAAAATCTGAGATTCTACGTTTCATCCGTACCTGGTGCGGGCGTTGCGTTTGCGACAATGCACAATCTGTATTCTTATTGTTTGTGAGAGTCTGCCAACTCTATCTAGGAAAACCCGCCCGAATTATTCAAGGGTGGTTGACCGAATTGTTAGCAAATGTATACCCGGCCGTGGGTTCACAATAGCATTTTGGGTGCGCTGCGTCGTGCATACAAATAATGCAGCTGAATCTTTGTAGGGTTCTAATCTGATTTTGTAGCGTATCTGGAGGATTACCAGTGCAGTGGTAACGAGCCAGCACGAGATTTTATATCGCAATATTGTGGAAAACACACCAGAACCTTCGAAGGTTGCCGTTTGAATTGGCTCAAGGAAACACAATTGCAATGTCTGCGACTGGGGGGCCAGTCCGCGTGCAAGTTGTTTCTCCAATTTTGTCTTCAGGTTTGTCTTTAATTCTACCGAAACTTTCTTTAAAAGTTTCATAGAAACTTTCACCATCACATATTACAGTGGTCCCACACACGGATGGACGGGTCAAAAATGCGTGTAAACTTTGTTCAAACCACAAACAACGCGTTAATCGTCCCAAAATGGAACTAAAACAAGATAATTAACTTTAATTTCAGATACTGCTAGTTACACTGGTTTTACACATGGTTTTTCTTTTTTTTCTATGTATTTTTCGTTATCAATGCGTGCGCCCTTTTTTTTTGTTTTCTTACAAGTCTAATTATATTGGGGTTTTTGCTTTTTTTCTCCCATTAGCTATTTTTCTTTTTTTTTTGCTTTCTCCCTTCCTGCCAGAACCCACCCATATTTTTGGATATCTCTTTTCTACCACATAGATAGTAATACTTGTTTTTCTTTTCTCTCTTCTCCAAAGAAAAAAAAATTTTTTTTTTTTTTTTTCTTTGATTTGCAAATCCTCATACATATTACTAAATAAAATATCTTTGTCGATCATCCACAGCTATATATATTGAAGCATTGATCCTGGGTTTATCTTGCTCCTGTGTTCACCCTTATTCTTTTACAAGAAAAAATTTTTTTTTCTTTTTTTGTTTTACATTTATTCTTTTCCACATCCTAATCTATTCTAACTGACTATCCTGTTCCCTAGAATAACTTTCGATATCTAAAAACCAACCACCAAACATGAGCTCCACCAACTATACCTTCACATGGCCTGCAGGCCCAAAAGAAGTCATTGTCACCGGTACCTTTGACAACTGGAAACAATCCATGCCATTGGTCAAACAGGCTGACGGCTCCTTCGAATTGACCATGCCTTTCGACACTTCTGCCGAAGAGAAAATCTTCTACAAGTTCGTCGTTGACGGTGAATGGAAGCTCTCCGAAAAGGACGAAAAATTGACTGACGACCATGGTAACGTCAACAACGTCGTCTCCATCGTCGAGGCTGCTGCTGCCACCGCAGAAGACTCTGCTGCCAAGATCCCAGAAGCTGCTGGCTTACCAGCCAAGACCAAGAAGTCCAAGCTGGAATTCAGAGAAAAATTGATGGACAGATTCAAGAAGAAGTCTAAATCTTCTGAAGAAACCCCAGCCGTTGCCGCTGCCACTGAAGAAGCTCCAGCTGCCGCTGCTCCTGTTACCGAAGAAGAAGCCCCAGTTGTTGAAGAAACCGCCGTCGTTGCTGAAGAAACTGTCGCTGTCACCGAAGAAGTCCCAGTTGCTGAAACTGCCGAAGAAGCTCCAGCTGCCACCGAAGAAGTCGCTGATTCCGAAGAACCAGCCACCAAGAAAGAAACCGTCACCAAATCCACTTCATCCAGATTCTCCTCTGTAAAGAGAAGAATCTCTGTTTTGGGTTCTAAGGAACTCAAATTCTTTAACCACAAAAAGGAAGAAGTCGTAAAGAAAGAAGGCGAAGAACCAGCTGTTGTTGCTGCCACCGAAGAAACAACTGTTGTTGCTGATTCTGAAGCTAAGGCTGCTGAGGAAGCTGTTGAACCAGAAGTCAAGGCTACTGAAGAAGATGCTGAACCAGAAGTCAAGACTGCTGAAGAAAACTTGGCTGAAGAAACCACTGAAGGAGTAAAGGCCGAAGAAACCCCAGTCGCTGAAGAAGTAAAGGTCGAAGAAGCTGCTGTTGTTGCTGAAGAAGCTCCAGTCGCTACTGAAGAACCAAAGGTTGAAGAAGCAGCTGTTGTTGCTGAAGAAGCCGCAGTTGCTGAAACTACCGAAGAAACTCCAGTTGTTGCTGAAGAAGCCGCAGTTACTGAAACTACCGAAGAAACTCCAGTTGCTGAAAAAGAAGCCACTCCAGCTAAAGAAAACAAAGAATATCTTGCCAAATTGAAGAAAAGAGTCAGTATTTTCGGTAAGGATTTCTTAAAGAAGTCTGAAAAAGCAAAAGACATCAGTGTTTCTAAGAAAGATGAATTGACCAAGGAAGTTAAAGATGTCGAAGCTAAAGTCGAAAAAGCAGTTGCTGCTGTAACCTCTACTGGTGAAGAAAAGAAGGTTGAAGAAGAAGCCAGCCCAGAAGCCAAAGAAGGTAAAGATTCTGAATCCAGCGAAGGTGAAAAAGAAGACGTCACAGCCGAAGAAATCCCAGATGCTAAGGTCTCTCCTGTTGAAGAAACCAAAGAAGCCTCTACTGAGGAAGCTGAAAAGGCTGCTGCTGTCAAGAAGGAAAAGAGAAAAAGCTTAGTCTTCTCCAAGTTGTTGTCTAAATTGAACATTTAGGTAACTCTGCAACACTCGAGGAAAAACAAAAGAGGATAACTCGAATACAAAAAAGTACACATTCCAGCATTCGTATCCAACAATTATTTCATATTTTAGATTGCATTTTTGTCATTAATTAATATTAATTTTTTTGTCTGCTGATCCTCATATCATAACGACCCCTTCAATTCCCTAATCAACTCCTCTTTCGATTTTATAGTATTTGGATTTGTTTGTTGTGTGTGTGTTGCTTGTGTTTCGTTGTCCGTCTCCACAAAGAAATCTTCAAGGTCTCTTCGAGTTTCCCTTTCCTTCATATATTATAAAACTAGCTGTCTGTCTATTTAAAGGCAATTCAGTTTAGTGCTACACTATATAAATAATTTTTTTGTCAATCAGTCTTTAATATTTACTCAATTTTTTTTTTTTTTTAGATCTAGTGCCCGTTAACCTTGTTTTAATTTTAATCATTTGAATAATTTAATATCCAAACACTTCTGTAGAAGAAAAACATTTTTCATGGGTTAGCATGGTTTACGGGTAGTATGACGATGCTTTTGTCTGTATCGAAACCAATAAAGACTTGAGGAAATTCGCTGTGAATCACTTCGCACGCGAATCATTCTACACATAAGCCCATTGACGAAGCCTGTGGACTGGGGACCAAATACAACAAAGCAAATCTATTATTCAGAAAGTATACATGATAATGGCTAAATAGAAAGAGGAACAGTATTTAGACATTCGTGGCCTAAGCATAGACACCAACGCTATTAGTCAAGAATATCACGCCAAATCCAAACAGAAAAGAAGCTACTAAGCTGTAGAGCACGTACTTGAAAGTAGCCATGAGGCCTGATTGGTTGCTGTTCTTCTTTGGCAAGATGATGTTGAGGAAAATGAAGGAAATGGACACCAACAAGGTGACAACAGCTAGAAAGAAATGATTCTCGAGTGGAAGAGTGAACTTGTATGGTTTGGCCTGTGTGCCGATTTCATTGTAGAGCTTGTGGAATGAAGACATGGTCTGTTGAGGAGGGAGCAGCAAGGATGGCAGATTGGTTTCTTGAAGGATCAGAGTAGCTCAGTGTCTGTTATACTGATTGAATTGCAGGTTGATATTTCATTGAATGCCAGCAGTGCTGGTGTCTTTTTTTTTCTTGGTGGTGCTGATATTGGTTTGCAAAGAGGGCTCATGCAACTGAATCTGTACATCGGTAGGTCTTTGCACAAATAAACCTCAACATCGCACAAGCTTTACAACTGTTTTTTGCGAAAAAAGAAAAAAAAACATATATATAAAAAATGATAAAAAAAAAAGTTTGCATCACAGGGCTGTGTTTTGCAATCTGACTGCTCATCCAGGGCTTCTATTCTTTTTATTGTCTTTTTCTTGAACTTCTTGAAACTCTTCTTTTCAATTTTCTCTTTCTTTTTGAAATATGTTTCTGGAGTGCATACAGAAGAACAGTTTAGCAATCGCAAATCAGTCACATGGAGGGTTAAACAAATCTGATTCTTTGCAGTAAAGCGTCAAATTTAACCGCGAATTTAGAATCTACTGCAACAATAAATATGTTTCTGCTGTTTGTTCTAACAATAGAGGTGTGTGAAATAGAGAAGAATCAAATCTCCAAACTTGGGGACTGAGTAACTCACTTAGTAACACATGTAAACAAATACACTCTTTCAAAGATAAATCGAAAATAGTAAATCGTGAATCGTAAATCGAAAACAGTAATTCATGAATCGTGCTGCTGTACCTCCACGGGAATCCAGTTTTAGCTCTCTCTACGTCCGGAAATATCGTTTTACACACACTAAACATCCATCGAGGGTCGAATATAGTGGTGTTACTATAGTCTCTTAACTTTCTGGTCTTATGGCTCAACTTCCAAGTTCTTGTGAGTCTTAATTTTGCATTAGGCCAAGCCTGTGTGTGCGCAAATTATCCTTTGGCGGCCTTGTGGGCGCGAAAATGCCCCAGTTGTCTGTACTGGTGAGCTGCAACTTGTGTTGTGGTTCCTCTCTGGCAGCCCGGAGGGCAGGCGGGCGGTAAAAAAGAAAAAAAAAATACCAAGAAATCAGGGTAACCCCCTCTGCAAGAATAAGTTCCAAAGTTCTTGGCATATGACATAGCATTCATCTCAGGCTGAATCTATGTTTAACAATGCCAGAGAGGGGGGCCCTTCTTATTGATTATACAGAATATTCATATATAACCCTTGTCATTCCCAACCTGATTCTACATCAACCCAAACAGTCTCCCCAACTACCCTTTCGCCTCTTCAATTAAGATATCCTTTATTAATAGTTTAACAGGCCCCAAATCAATACTTAAAAAGAACAAAGATTCCCTAAAACTAAGAAAATCTAGTCTCTCTCAAAAAAAAAAAAAAAAAAAGAAAAGAGAATAAAAACGTTTCCCCCTACAAATCATCATCAAATATCAATAAGTTTTTCGCTGAAGCCATGGAAACCACATCTTCAAACAAGTCTGCCGCAGTCTTTTCTGATTTCAAGAACGAGTTTTTGAGCCCAGACACTATCCTCAACAATATCTCGTCTCAAATCTCTCCTCTCACCAATCCTGCCGTGGCCACCACAACTCCAACAAATAACAATATTCACACTTCGTCCTCCGATAGAGCTTCCTCGATGTCTGGCACAGATGATAGCGCAAACTCTATTTCCCCAAGATCCGATATCTCATCGGTGAGCTCCCAGGGAAATTCCCCATACAATCAGTTGCACACTATAAATTCAAACCCAACAATCTCCCAAACCCAGTCCGCTACATACCTGAAACAACACACACAAACTCCACTGACTTTGAACAGCATCTCCAGCAATACTTTCAATAACGCTGCATCGCTGAATAGTTTTTTAGCAAACCATGACAGCTTGTCTGAGAATCATAACTACAATGCATGCAACCTTGCTCCTCTCACAAACAGCAGCAACTTGCTAAATCTCTCTACTCAAGAGATTTACAACAATACTGCTACTTATCCTAGTTTAAACAACAATACATCCGTCAACATGAACTCTAAAAATACAAGATATCAGCAGCTGCTGCAATATCCTCGTATCGCTTCCCAACAATCTAACGATATCTTATATCCATACTCTGTTCAAAGCCAAACAAATTCTATTCAACACACTCAACAGCCAAACATCATGATGATGCCAGCCACAAATGATTTAACCGCTGTTAACGACCAGCTTTTGTTCCCGCAACATGCAGCTACTTATACTGCAGTAAAGCGTCGTCCAAAACGTAAAATTCACAAACACTCCCAAGAAGAACCAAAAGGTCCTCTCAAGTGTGAATGGGATAATTGTGGTAAAATGTTTGACAATGTTGAGGTCCTTTATGTGCATCTTTGTGATGACCATGTGGGCCGCAAGTCACAACGTAATTTACAATTACAATGCCGTTGGGACACTTGCAAAGTGAAAACTGTTAAAAGAGACCATATTACCTCGCATATCAGAATTCATATTCCATTGAAACCTTATGCGTGTGAAAACTGTGGTCGTAAGTTCAAGAGACCTCAAGACTTGAAAAAACATATGAAGATTCATGCAGAAGATATCATCACATACAATGCAACCCCAGGTGCTGCTATCGGTATGGTTCCAATGGCTGCTCCAGTATTTGGTGATTACGGTGGTAATTATATGTTGGCTGCTGGTAACAACAATGCGGCCACATCTTTCAATGGTACAAATAACGCATACTGGACAAACACACAATCTTATCTTCATGATTTGTTGTATGATGGTGATAGAAAGAGAAGACGCATGGCTGGTGAAAGTGTGCGTAATTTCTTTGAGGATGCTAAAAGAATTAAGAGTACCAATGGAGCTAACAGTTTTGCTTACAATTCTGACATGGCACGTAGATTGGACTACTTGGAGAATTCTTTAAGATCTAATGCATCTGATAACTCTCATGCTATGTTCCCTAATGTTCGCGTGCCATCAAACCCACAGAATTCTTCTTCATTGATGAATAACCATCATGAACCGCTTAACGTTGAATTGAGCGACGCAGACAAATTCTTTAAACAATTGTCCAGTTCTATCGATGCTCAACTTCCAGCTTTCGGTATGAACAATTCCAACATGCATCTGTTGTCACGCACTGTACATGGTCAACAGCAACAACAACAACAGCAGCAAAACAGTTCGAATAACGGTATTTATGGTAAACCACATAAGGTCAGTGGAGGTGTACCATCTATCGCAAGTAATGGTTTATTCTCTGTGATCAATAATAATAGTAATACAATGAATTCCAGTGGGTTCAGCAGTTATGGCGCTGATGCACATGGAAACTTGTATGAGGTTATTGACAACAGTAACTCTTGTGGTAACAGCAACGCATTCCCATTAGTGGCTTCACGCTTTGTCAATGACAATGTCAAGAGATACGATGTTGGTGTGCATCAACGTGCTGCATTGGCTGACGCTGAAAAGGAAGCTGACAAGGAGTCCAGTAGTAGTAGCGAAGCTGAAGAGATATACAGCGAAGAAGAAGATAATGAGACATGTCTGGAGGACGAAACAGATGGATTGGTCTCGATGATGAACAATGTGAAACTCGAAGACGGCTCATCTAAGTTGATGAGACACAAATTGTTGCTAGATGTTGTGATTGAATGGATTGCCGAACAACAGAAAGAGTCTACAAAAGAAGACACAGAGAAGGAACCACAGCAGGAGGAAAGCTTGTATCCTGTTATTTGCTGTTAGTGTTGGTCAGTGTATATTTGCACTGTGTTTGCAACAAGGGGACGATCAGTCCTAGTGTAATTATTATTTTTTTTCTATACTTTTATCGATGAGTATTTGTCGTGACTCATCAGGTTTACTTTTAAGATGGCATTATGAAGACTTGTCTGGTTTATTTTTAGTCGCTTTATATATATTGGTTTACAAAAGACTATTTTTCGTTGGCATCCTACGGGATTTAGAAGTCACTCAGGTAGATTTTCATGTAGGTTTCAAGGGTCCTCCGTGGACTGTGTGTGTGTGTGTATGCACGAGATCCTGCGTGGCATTCCGGGCACCTATTCTGACATTACATTTTGACATAGTAAAGCAGTCTTTCCATTGAGTCACACTGAAACCTACAAATAGTAATACCGGGTTGTGTGCCCTTTTTGACTGTTACGAGCCCTTTCTCTTTATTTTCTGCAAAAAAAATAAATTGTGTTCCAGTATTTTTCTTTGTGGTTGCGTGCCCTTTCTCAATGGTTACACGCCCTTCCCAATATGGCTACGAGCCCCTGCGGGATCTGGCATATTCTATAGCTACCTTTAAATTTTTTGCCTCTAATTTCTCCTATCAACCTGCAATTTTGGATCCTCTCCAGAATTAATTTAGTGTGTTTTTCCGGATAGCCAGATAGTATAAATAGATCTTTGATAAAATATACGACAAGGCCTAGACAGAGTAAGAAAAAAAAAAGAAAAAAACTCCCACAAAAATTTTTTGTTTCATTCTTCAGTGAGGGCGGCTTGGTAATCATGTGTGATCATCAACGAATTTTGATAAATTCTAATTGCCGTTATTATGGTGTCATGTAAGAATTACCTAAGATTAACGTTTCTTTAGAGCGTTTTAACATTTTCTGGTATGCCTAAATAAATTTTGTTATCTTTTTTTGTAGATTAGTGAGCCATCTGGCATGGTATGTAGTATTTTTTCGAATATTCTCTTTGATTATCTGCTATCATCGCCACATCGGTGATCTTTTGGCACTATATACACTTTCTGCGACCATTTTTTCGTAATACATAAAACAACAGGATCCTTTATTTATGGCTTGCAGCTTCTTACCAACAATTTGAGCTTTCAACCCACAGCTCAGCTAATTGTAGCGTACTTGTTTTTTTTGCTGGAAGAACTCTCCCACTTCTGGTGTGCAATACTGTATCGTTCTACGTACATTACAGACTCTCACACTGTATGTGTATTTTAGGCCTCAAACCGTTAATTTCGGTTCGTATATAGATATGAAGTATAAACTGTAATTAACAATTTTTGGGGAGGCAATACTGCTGTTTATCTTGATAATACTATATTAGTTATTAGTTACTATATATATATATATACTGTAGCTATATATACATATGTACATTTTTTTTTTTTTCTATTTACCTTTTCTTGTGAGTATATAACATATATTTCTCTGTATAAAATTCACGGTGTCTGCTCTTTTTCCTTTCTTTTTTTACGGTATTTTCAAAATTTGCTCTGTATGAAACATCTAGTATCTACTAATTTCCCCAGTTATACACACCTATAAAACCCCCCAATATAGCATTTTTAATCCTTTTCAAACTAATTGATTGATCAGCATCCACCTTTATCGCAAAATTCTCTGATTTTGTGTCATTTTGTGCATTGATTTGTTTGATTACCCACTTTCTGAACTATTTTTCCTTCTCCCTACAAGTAAAAATATCTCAGCTTTATCCATTTTACACCTTACTTCCCAAGTAATTCGCTAGCTCCCACTTGTTTATCTGAGCTGTTCTCCCATTACATCCGTGCTAATCTTTCCCGCTTTAGCTCTGTTTGAAGACCTGCCAAATCACCGTTCATTTGCTTCCAACTTATCTGACGACTTGCAAACCTCTTCAAAAACAGTTTTCTAGAACACTCTAACTCCCAGCAGATATCTCCTGCAGTCCTAGCAGAGCCAAAACAAACTCGTTTCGCGCTTCATCCTTGCTATCTATATCTCCCCCTAAACATATTTCCCCTCTAATCTGATAAGAAAGCAACATCCGTTCATTTTTTTTAATCCCCCTTCTAAACCTAGCTTCCAACCATGACAGCAACTAACAAAGCCTCTGCACATCTCAATTATCCTTCTTCTCCAAAATCAAGAAGAAGATCATCCTCAATTATCTCCCATGTCGAGCTTGAAAGTGACGAAGAAATAAACGATCAAAACGCATTACCCAACTTGAACGCCACCTGGGTCCACACAAAGGGTGCTTGGCTTATTCATATTTGCATGATCGTGTTTCTCAAAGCATTCTTTAATGTACTTCCTGGCTCCTCACCTGAATTATCGTGGACTTTGACTAATGCCTCATATGTCATTAGTACCTACATAATGTTCCATCAAATTAAAGGTACACCTTTTGATTTCAACTCTGGTGCCTATGACAACTTAACAATGTGGGAACAAATAGATAATGGTGATCAATATACACCTTCTAAAAAATTCTTGTTTTTGGTGCCTATTGCTCTTTTCTTGGTGTCCACCCACTATGCAAACTATAACTTGAATTTCTTTATACTAAACGGCTTATTATGTTTGGTGGGCTGCGTCTCCAAGTTACCGTTTACCCACAGATTAAGAATATCTATTCCTTTTATAACGAATCCATAGGCCCTGGATTTTTATTTCGCAGCATTAAAAAATTACAGAATAATCTTTTAAAATATACACAATACACTCCCAAATATAATTTGTATAAATATATCACTAGCGCTAGCTAGATCAAAGCAGATAAAACGCGATATACTAGTCTTTACTGATTGATAACACATATTGAAAAAAAAAAAAAAAAAGAAATGCTTCGTATAAAATAGTGATTTCGAATAAGAATATCAAGAGTTTCGAGGATCCAAATTTTCAGCTGAACACATAAACATGCACACATAGAGGATAGACCATTACTTTTTGTTCCATACGCTCTTTTTTCATTTTAAGACTACTCTTTTTTTTTTTTGGAAATTTTCTCTCCTTTAGTTCTTCAATCATGGCTTTCAGCACTTATGGTTTCTTGTTTTTCACAACCAGATCCTTTTCTTTATATTATTGTCTGTTTTGTGTTGGGCATCTTAGAGATCTTTCTGTTGAATGATGTGTCTCGTTGTGGTGTCTAGGATTTTTTGAAGGATCTACAGTTTTCGAAGAATCATGTCTTCTTGCTTGCAATTTCTTTCTACTCACCCAGAATGAATTCCGCTCATGATAATGAAAATTCAAGTTTTTACCCTCCTCAAACATTACATTTGTCGATTCTCAGCTCTTTCACTGTACAATCATAGTTAGGTCGATGAATGTTTATATACATATACATAAATACCAATATATATCAACGAACAGAAATCAAACCTGTCCGTTACATAAATAGCTTTTTAGGTTTTTTGCAAGGTGTAAATCCAGAAGAGAACTATTTTTCAAAAAAAAGAATTTTTATCCACATTTCTGGTTCAGCAATATTATACGTGCAGGTCCCAAGCCTTTCTCCCTCAGGCACCAAAATCCGGGGAACATTTATTAACAAAGTTGATCTTTGGCTCTACAAAACTTAGTCCCAATATTTGAGAAAATATAAACCAATCTTCATTCTGTATTCTTTGAAAAATTGATTTGAAGTTTCACCCTTTCGAATAAGGTTTGAATCATTCAATTAGAATTTAGCCGTATGCAATATTCTTAAGCTATTGATAACTCAGTTATATTGCGGCGATCAGAAACTAAAAAAAAATGCGAGTAAAAACCAAATAAAAAAAAACTGTAATGAAGATTTGCTGGAGAAACAAAAAAAAATGGTCATGTGATGCTCACGTGCGCAAAAGAAAAAAAGCAAAATAGAAATACTCGCACTTAACTACACTGCTTACAACAATTTACTGGTATAAAATACACAAAGTAACAAGATTAGATGTATATCTCTAATCTATCAGAAATACCTTGTTGTATAATGTGATAGTTAGGCCAATTTCCAAACAATTTGAGCTATCAAGCACTGGAAAGAGTATCTGTTGGATCGCAAATACTGATCCGCTAGTTTCTAGTATTTGAATATTATTGTATTCACATGGCGCAGGAATCTAAGAGCCCCTATGTCGACATTTTCAACAGACAAAAGGAGGTGTTAACAGCTAATCAGGACCCGCTGCCTCTGAGAATTAGGGATAAAGAAGCCCTTACCAGTAATTTTCTGCAGAAAAACCCCAGTGAGGGCTATTTGAAGGATATTTTTTCCTCACCGTCGATAAAAAGTGATATATCCAAGCTACAACGTCAAAAAATGACATCTACCTTGAGTACGCGCCGTAATGATGATCAGCAAATGTTCAATGATCCTTTAAGCCAATTGCAAAACCCTTCAACTGTTTTGACTGATGAGTACTTGGACAGCTCGGGAAGCACCGTGAACGGAATAGCAAGTCCTCCCCGAAGAACCACTAGGAAGACTTCAAACACAGTAAAACACAATTCCGATCGAAGTAAACCTTTCTCATCAGCTACTCTTCTTGCAGCAAGGATCGAAACACCAGAACGCTCTTCTTTAGAAAACTTGGAAGTAGGTGAGATTTCGCTAACTACTACAATTCCTTTAAATGACGAGCTACAATCTGTGAGGCCCACTTCTGATGAATGGATATCTAATCAAAAGAAAGGTGGTTCAGCCATACATACTCCGCTGGTACAGAATTCAAAGAAGAAGATTCGCACCACTCCCTACTCCAAAAAGCTTCCAGAATCATACGTCGCCGATGATTCATTTGATAGAAACGCAAGAAAGTATAATAATGAAAAGAGTCAGCACGATCCTTCGTTCTATAGCAGTAGAACTAACAAAGTTTCCGAATCGAGCAAAACGGGACTGAGTTTCAGAAATTCTATTGCTCAATACTCTGGCGTTGATGAAGTAAACGATCAATCTTTTCCTGGTAATGTTTTGCAAGAACCAAAACCGTCAAAAATCAGTTATGCTGGCGAACAGAATAGGAATAGAAAGGAAGTTAGAAAGCATAGTGTAGGCTCTAATACAGGAATTAAACCCAGAACACGAGATCCTGATCAATACTATGGCAGGTTTTCAAAAGGTTATTATGATGAAAAATCAGAAAAACAAGAAATAGAGGAATATCAGCAAGAAGTAGAAGACGAAAGACAGGATGAGCAAGAGGATGATAATGATGAAGAAAGCGAGGATGATGTAGAAGAGGAAGTTGACCATAACGATGAAGAAGTAGAAGACGAAGGACAGTATGAGCAAGAGGATAATAATGATGAAGAAAGCGAGGATGATGTAGAAGAGGAAGTTGACGATAACGATGAAGAAGAAGAAGAAGAAGAAGAAGAAGAAGAAGAAGAAGAAGAAGAAAGGGATGTTGATCAGGATGCATATAATGATTATCATTATGAGAATAGGAGAAAAAGAAAACTCTTAGAAAAACAAAATAGTTATGATAACTATGATGATTATGATAATGACGAGAATGTGAATGCTTATCAAGAAAGTGCAATTTCCAATCATTGGGATCTTTCCAAATGGGAAAATTTTTGCAACATGATTAAATTGGTTAAGAAATCGCAAAAAGAAAAAACTTATTCTTTGAAAGAAAAAAATGAAATAAGATCGAAAATAATGGAGTATTTTAACATTCAATCAGTTCAGGAGCTAAATCTAAGGGTCGGTATTGCAACGAAGTCCTCAAATTCTAGGAATAAAAAAAAAATGGGATTCAAGGATGAAGTAGCTACTAAAAAACAGAAAAACAGAAGAACCCGTTAATTGCTTTATTTTATTATATATATATATATATATATATAGAAGAATGAATATATATCAACTTCAATTACTTGAATGGTATTGTCTATGAAATATTATCCGGATTAATGCAGCGTAATATTAATTTGTTCCCGACCTTTCTGTATATGTTTTATAAAAAATCATTTAAACATACAAAAATCTCAAACTTTATTGAACTGAAAGACAAATTAAATTAAATATGTATATATATAATGATCATTAAAGAAAAAAATACTAACACAAATAGAGATTGAAAAATGATACCAAACCATAAGAACCAGGAGAAAAATTTGAGGAAATATAATACAAAGAATGACCAAAGAATAAAAAAAGCCAAAAGAGAGTGACAGACTTTAAGAATCGAAAAATTAACGACAATAAATACTAGAAAAAAATTAGTCTCTTTTAGTCTTTCAAGCTTTCTGGGTTAGTTGTTTCTGGTGGTTGTTCTTGATATTCTTGATCTTGTTCAGCCTGTTCCTCAAAGTCATCCTCTACCGAATTGATCTCTTCATTACTTTGAGTTGGTTCACTATCATGAGGACCCTCAAAATTCGAATGATTCGGTTGATCATGAGTTTCTCGTAAATTTGGATCGGCATTATTCACAAGTTCATTTTCATCATCGTCTGAAACATACTCTGGTGGCATTATAGCATCTAATGTTCTTAAAGTAATATTATCGGGCGCCAGGGATGCAGAAGCACTGTTCAGTAAAGCAGTACCGTTAGATGTTGCCCAGAAGGGTGGTGGTGAATTAGGAATTGCGAAATCGCCTCCAGAAGATTCTCTGTTTTCAGTATCGCAACTAGTGCCACCAGCATACTGCGTGTTTAGCAGATTCTGACGGGCCAACTCTTGCTCTTCCTCTTCAATATCAGAAAATGGATAAAAGCTTTCATCTATAAGGACATCATCATTGGCCATGTCATAGGTTGGAGGAGCAGGCAAAGATCCATCCACACTGCAAAAACCCCATTTTTTGATATTTGCTTCTATTAATACGAATCCATTTTGTCCGAGATTCACATCCACTTTGCAGTCACACAGAGCTCCGATGCTTGGGTACAACAAACAAGTCAATCTTTTAATATGACCACCAATTTTTCTCTCCGAAAGCTTTTTCCCATTTCTAGCAAAAAAAACAGTGCCTGATGATGGAATGTAACCAACTCCTATTACATCACCCTTGGAATAAGAAGGAAAAACAGATTGTTGAGCTTTTGGCAACGGAAATGAAGTTGAATATCTACGCGAGCCATCGTTGTCATACAGAACAGAAAAGTCATGTCTTCCTGGTAATCTGAAAAAGGGATAAGGTTTTGTTGCAAGACCTATTGAAATCTGATTGTTAAGCAAAGAAAATTCTTTGGAGGATGAAGAAGAGTCATGAGGATCCAAAGAATGTGAACCGCCCATTTCATAAATTTTGCATTCATAGTAGTAAACGTCATTTGTTTTTGGAACAGCAAGATTTGACTGGATAGTAACCGGATAACTGGTAGGGCATTTGGAGAAATTGAAGGATATTTCAGTCCTGTTATTCACCGAGATCAAGTTGCGGGGCAAGCTTGGGTCAGGAATAAAGTCATATGCACTGAGACCTCTTTCTTCAATGAATGTGTATTGGGAGATGGACATATCAGAGGGTATTTGTGGGGGGTTGAATCTCTGATAAGATTTCGCCTGTCTATAAAGGGATTGCTCGTTCATTGTGAGCATTGAAAGCTGCTCGTCCTCGTCTGCCAAGTCGGCAAAAGAACCAGGAACTGTATTTGTCAACTGTAATGGGGGCTTCTTCTTATCAAACGAGTAATATATGGCCAAGAATATGGCGATGAGAAAAATCCCGATAATGAATCCCGCCACTGCATCGATGAGGATGAAGATTATGGTGAGGTCGCTGTCGTCTCCGCCCACGGCTCCGTCGTTTTCAGGGAGCTTTGACTCAGGAGAGTCGAATTTGAAGTAGTCGCTGTAATCCCGAGGTATCTCCCTCAAGACGTGGGAGTTGCGGAGATAGAGGGAGTTCACTAGCGGAAGCCCCAAGACAAGGATCAAAGACAAGGCGTTGGCCCTGGAGAGTGCGAGGCCTCGCATTTTGTCTGTTTTACTGAGTTGGAAGTTCTCTGGGTCCCAAAAAGCGCTGGCTGTCTTTCTTTGGTTCCTGCTGACCTGCTGCTGCGGTTCCTCTAGGCTGCACACGATACAACTGGGGGTATCGAGTATCTTTTTTCTGCAAACTAGCCGTTTGTCTACACTATGCGCTATTTCTGTATGTTTGGTAGCCCTTTGGATATTTGTAGGTAGGTATGGGTCAACTCGCTGATTGAATGGCTGTTTGCAGTGATTCCTAAATTACCCAAAGGCTAATTTTGGCATTGCCCCCGTAATTTATTCTCCTTGTGACAGTTTAAGAATACAGAGAAAGAAAAAAAAGATATCTTTTTTTTCTCCAAAAAAAAAGTGTTATGCTGCACTGGCGCACCCTTCGCAATTCCTTTTTCTTTTCTTATGACTTGAGCCAAGAACTTGAATTGTTGTGAGTGGTTTTAGGGTTTCCACACACAGTGTATATATATATATATATAGATTTAGAATATTCACTTTTGGATCCGTTAGCTCTAGTTCCTCACAATACTGGCTTGTTTCCAGCAAAACAAAGTAGATTTTTCGCATACGTTTACTGGAGTTTCCACAGTTGATGCTTCACAGCTAGTTGTTCGAACAAGCAGAATTCCTTTCCCCAGAACCAACGAACCGTGGACTTGTTTTTTTTTCTGTCTTTTTTTTTCCCTCCAGTGTTACAGGCTCTGTTATTTGACGTCTGTGCTGTCTAGCAAACAAACTGGCCACCAGCAGCTTCCCTGGATATCTACGAACAGAAACAAAGGCTGAAACAGACCCTACGAACAGAAACAAAGGCTGCAGATGGCGAACGACAACAGCGCTGCAAAGGGCAGTCCGAGCACACCAGAGACCATGGCTAACTCGCAGTCTATGAGCTCTTTGAACACCATTTCTACAAACCCCTTCGAGACAATGGACATTGATGACGGCTCTGGCTTGCAGCCGATGCCCTCCAAAAATACCGAGTTGGTCACTCGAGATAGTGAGCTAAACCAGATGAGTGATGGCTCCTCGGTGTCGACAAATACCGCATTCCCAAACTCACAACAAGACTTGAAGGTCCACATACCGTCAAACCCAGTACATGCATCCATGCCTTTCTCGCCCAAAAGATCAAGAGGAATGTCTTTGCGATCCAAGTTGCTCAACAAGACTGTAGAATCAAAGATCAAGTCAACCATAGAGAGCGATGCAACAGCAGAAAACATAGAAATGACCCAGATCAATAGCAATATCAGCGCGCCAAAAAATATCACATCAGAGCCAGAATCTGGAGCAACTAGAGATATGGCATACGACAACGACAGCAAGCTCGCCGACAAAACATCGTACAGTAAGAGCAAAGAAAAAACCTATTCTCTAGGAAGATTGATCCAAAACATCAAACTAGGCCTTCATTTAAACAAACAGACCAACTCTCCTGGAGGAAGAAAAGTACCGATTAATTTTGGAGAATCCTTCGATTTCGAAAAGTTTTCAAGAGAAAATCAAGAATTTTCAGATGGTTTCACCGAGTCCGATGCAGTCACTTATCTGTATAACGGGAAAGAAGTTTTATTGGTGGATGAGCGTACTGGAAAGCCTTTCATGAAAAACATGATTGTTTCTTCAAGATACAATCTTTTCAACTTTTTGCCTTCCCAATTATACGCTCAATTTTCAAAAGTGGCTAACATTTATTTCATGACTATCGCTATCATGCAGCTAGTTCCAAATTGGTCAACTACAGGTACTTCAACCACCATCATTCCATTACTGATATTCATCAGTATTTCCATCATCCGTGAGGGGATTGATGATTTAAGAAGACATGCGCAAGATAAGCAGGAAAATAATAAAAAGGTCACTGTAATAGACCGTGATCATGATTTGGCTCAAAAACAACTCAGGAATCGTGATAGAGAAAGCATTTGTAGTAGATCTCTGACTAATTTAATCACCCACTCAGCTGCTGATGGTATTTATTCCGAGTTTGACATTGGCAGTGATATTTCAAACTCTGATCCTTCTTCCGTGAATTCCTTCAGAGACACTGCTGCATTGAATAAAGTTGATCTTTATGAAAAAACAGTATATTGGAAAGGCTTGAGAGTAGGCCAAATTATCAAGATCGAACAAGATGAGCCTGTACCTGCAGATGTCATTCTTTTGACTTCCGATAACGGAAATAATCATGAAGTATTTGTAGAAACTATGGACTTGGATGGAGAGACAAATTTGAAAACTAAATTTCCACTTGAAGAATTGAGTGATTGTACCAATACTGCTGAAAAATTAGCTAAAATACAGGCATTAATTACCTCAGAAGATCCTAATCTCAATTTGTATACGTATGAAGGACATATCATTTTCAATAATGAAAAGTTTCCCTTAACAATAGATAATATAATCTATCGTGGTTCTATTGTGAGAAATACAAATAATACTCTTGGTGTGGTGATTTTTACTGGTCCAGAATCTAAGATTAGAATGAATGCTATCTCCAATCCACGTACTAAAGCCCCACACTTGCAAGGCTCCATAAATAAAATTATCTTTTTCATGATCACTATTGTTGTGTGTCTTTCGTTGGGTTCCTTTTTAGCACAGAGAATTATCTTTAATAAAATTAAGGGGGCTTATTGGTATATCAATAGCACTGATGCAGGTGCGATGCCAACCTTTATGTCCTTCGTAATCATGTACAATACATTGATTCCATTATCCTTATATGTTACCATGGAGCTTATTAAGCTTGCTCAACTTGTCTTTCTTCAGTTCGACGTTGACATGTATGATGATGTTAGCGGAATGCCCATGGAAGCTAAAACTGCTACAATCCTCGAGGAATTAGGCCAAGTAAGTTATGTTTTCTCCGATAAAACGGGTACTTTGACCGATAATTTGATGATTTTTCGAAAATTCTCTATAGGAGGTGTTCAATGGATTCACAATATTGACGAAGTTTTGAAAGAAATGAAAGAAAATGAAGATATTTTGTCGAATTCAAAAATGGAAAATGTTTTGAAAACGAATCGTTCTTCAACAGATTTAAGAGGTACTGTATCAATAGATACCGTTAATAGAGATAGCTTTGACTTGAGAACATCTTTAGAAAAGCGTAATTCTTTGGATATTAGAAATGGAACTGGTACAGCTACCTATTTGGGAAGACCTTCAATGGCAGCTATTGATCTTGAACATTATTCCTCTACAAGGCCCTCAGTACCCTTAACAAGTGCATCAACTTCTAGAATGTCTGATTTGAATAGAAAAAGTACTGTTACTCATAGAACGAATAAACGGGATACAATCCTGAGCTCAGGAAGTATCATAGATGATAATTCTGACTCTTTTATAAGATCTTCCATTGATTTAATCAAATATGTGCAAACAAATCCAAGTACTTTATATTCGATCAAAGCCAAGTTTTTTATTCTTTCCTTAGCGCTTTGTCATTCATGTTTTCCAAAAAAAGCAGTCGGTGATGAATTTGGGGATAATGATGATACAGACATAATTGAATATCAATCTTCATCACCAGATGAGATAGCACTTGTGGCTGGTGCCAGAGACATGGGATTTGTGGTTTGTGGTAAACTGCAAAATACTTTGACTTTGAAACTTTATCCAGACGGCTTTGATAAACCACCTGTTCTAGAGCATTATGAAATTTTGCATGTCATTGAATTCAATTCTGCAAGAAAAAGGATGTCTTGTATAGTAAAATTCCCTGATGGAAGCAAGTGCCTCATCTGTAAAGGTGCTGATAATGTGATTTTGGATCGTTTAAGAGAAGTATACCATAGTGAAGATGCTGTTCTCAAAATCTCACAAAATACCAAATTGCGTCGTGAACACGAAGCCGAACTTTTGATGCAGAAAGAAAGATCTTCTGGAATAGGAAGACTTTCTGTTGCCTCTAATAGTATGCCAGGATCTCCTGGTATTCATCAGCTTAAAAAGGCTAGTACAGCGGTTGGAGAAATTCTTGATGATGCACAGAATGACGTGGAATTCAGACAGTCATTAGATAGAATAGCCACAATTCATCGTAAATCTCTTCATCATGACCAAGAAATAAGGTATGGAACAAAAGAAAACAAAAATGACATAAATCCTAAAATGAACTTTCTGTCAGACTTGTCGGATTATATAGTAGAAGATAGATTACTTGAAAATGAAGCTTACGTCACAGAAAAAACATTGGAACATTTAGATGAATTTTCCACAAATGGTTTACGAACCTTGTTATATGGTTACAGATGGCTAACAGAAGAAGAATATAGACACTTTGACAGAGAATACACTGCTGCAAAAACTGCCTTGGTTGATCGGACATCTAAGATGGAAGAAATTGGTGCCGAAATTGAAGTCGAATTAGATTTATGTGGTGCTACGGCTATAGAGGATAAATTGCAACAAGGAGTACCAGATGCAATTGATAAAATTCATAAAGCAGGTATTAAAATGTGGATGCTTACAGGAGATAAAAGAGAAACAGCTATAAACATTGGTTATTCATGTGGATTAATCAAAGATGCCTCAAAAGTTGTTGTATTAAGTAATGAAATGGATGATAATGAACTTACAGCTATGATGGAGGCTGCGATGTTAGAACTTGAAAACGTAGCACATTGTGTGTTAGTAATAGATGGGACCACTTTAACTAGAGTTGAAAATGATGTCGCTATGATGAATATGTTCGTTGATTTTGGTTGTATGGCAGATGCTGTTGTTTGCTGTCGTGCATCACCATCACAGAAGGCTACTTTGGTAACAGTAGTTAATAACAAGTATAAAAGTCAAGTCACATTAGCTATCGGTGATGGAGCTAACGATATTGCTATGATTCAAAGCGCAGATATTGGTATAGGAATCACTGGTAAGGAAGGTTTGCAGGCTGCGAGAGCTTCTGATTATTCTATTGCTCAGTTCAGATTTTTGGTGAAATTATTATTAGTTCATGGAAGATATAACTATGTGAGAACCACTAAATTCGTGCTCCTCACATTTTACAAAGAGTTTATGTTTTATTTGTCACAAGCAGTTTATCAAAGGTGTACTTTATTTACAGGATCCTCGTTATATGAACCATGGCTGTTATCAATGTTCAACACTTTGTTCACATCGCTCCCTGTTTTATGCATTGGTATCTTCGAACAAGATTTACGCCCTGCCACATTAATTGCTAATCCAAAATTATATTTAGAGGGAAGAAACAATGTGAGTTTCAATTTATTTATTTTCATATACTGGATGGTAATTGCAACTGGTCTGAGTATAATGATTACCATGTTATCGTGGACTCTATGGGGCTATCATTCAATGATAGATAATACTATACTTCCAAACGGTGTAATGTGTTATATTGTATTTGTTGTCATAATTAATATCAAATGTCAAATGTTGGAAATGAGAAATCGAAACATTTTCGCGTTCTTGTCTGTTGCTATTGAAGTCATTGGTGTATTTGTTTGGAATTTATTGATTTGTGGATTATACAAGCCAGATACATCCAAGATATATTTTGTAACAGTCGGCTTCCTCGAAGAATTCGGTAAAGATTACACTTGGTGGGCTGCGCTATTTGCATTGCTCACTATGGGATTATTGATTGATATCATATTAAAGGTTCTTCGTAACTGGTGGTTCCCTACAGCGACAGACTATTTCCAGGAATTTGAAAAAACTTATGTTTTGCGAAAAAGATTTGAAGAAATTGCAGAACCGTATATGAGACATTATTGGGAATATGAGCAAGATGTTAGTTTCAAAAATTTGAGGCAGAAAATATTTGGTTTAATGTCTCCAAAAGTCAATGCAGATGGAACTTTAGATAGTCTAAAGGCTGTAACTACAAAAAAAGGGCTTAAGAAGACGGATAGACATAACAATGATGATGAAAATTATTTCGTTGATATTTTGCCTAGCGGTAAGGTTATTAGAAGAAAGAAAAAAGATAGTTTAGTTACTAAATTTTTGAAAAAAACAGGTTTTGTAGTAGATGACACTGACATTCTACCTAGATTTGCAGAATCGAACTCTTTCGATAGCTATCATGACGAGGGTACTTCGACTGACGATGAATATGTCGAAAATATTTTGCTTCAAAGAGAGCCTGAGGAGAACTATCGAGCTTGATTGTCTATTGATAAACTGTGTACTCGTCTCACCTAAATTAAAATGAGAATGATATGGTGACACATTGTTGACAAAGAAGAAGGTAACCGCAAGCAGAAGAAGAAGTATATTTCAACTAGCTTAGTCTTGTTCTCTGTTTTTCGTTTTATGGAACATTTCAACTTTAATAGAACTTTGTAATTTGTCAAATTTACAATATAAAACAAAACAAAAACTGTTTTTTTTTAGGTTCCTTACTTGCTGAAATAAGTTTCGATATAAATTTTAAGCTTACAATTGTTTCTGATAAATAAATTATAGAATTATGAAATAAAAGTATGTGTAGAGTCTTTCTTTGCTACTAAGATTGAACAAATAAAGATAACGAAATGCATATTTTTTTTTTGACCAATCTATTGTATGAATATATACATTCCTGTGTTTTAGGATTTCGACTTTAATTTTCGGCGGCAGTATGGTTTCTGCCAATCACCTCTTCTCGCGAGACTAAAATAATTAGAACAAAACACATATCTTCGCATGATGCTTTGCATTTTAGGAATACAACCAATCATTTTAAGTGAAGAGATTTTTTGAGATTTCTTTTTCAAAATTGTTATTTTGAACTTACGCAGCTGAGCAGAAGGAATGTTGGTGGTCATTATTCTTTATACACTTAGATGCTTGATTTCGGCTATCAATTGAAGAATTTCTTCAAAATATTTTTCTTCTTGTTGACCATTGGTATAAATCAATTTTTTAGGGCAATTTCAAGAGCTCAACATAAAATTTAACTACAGAGACTATTTAGTGGATGGGCTAAGAATGCTGTGAATTAAACCAACTTCGACAATCCTGCATCAATCTAAGTTTCATCTGTGATAATGTCACCTTTTGCGTTTGCAATTTTTTTTCGACCTATATGTAAAAACTTGAGACATTAACGGATGATTAAGACAGTAAGAAATAATAATCGAAAATGTTGATCACAGGAAATAAAAAGGAAGTATGTATTGCATGAATATTGCATAGCTTTAGATGTACAGATAGATTAAAACTCAGATTTGTATGGAATATTCCTTTTCTTTTCGCTCCAAGTGAAAAATTAACTGGTTTTTTTCAGTTGCAGTAGGTTTTCCACACCTACCTAATACAGTTAAAATGCTACATTACTGTTTTCAAATTAGTCTATTTTGAAATTTCCGAGGGTTTTCTGTTGGTTTTTTTTTTTTTTTTTTTGAATCTAATTCAAATTGTTATATTTCCTCTTTTCATATCAATCTTCTGAAACCACTTGTTACTAATTTATAAAATTTCTACTTATGAAATCCTTGTTCACCCAATTTACTGACAATAAAAGAAAAAAAAAAGAAGAGGAAAGAGAAGACAGAGAATGTCTTATTTGGTGATTCTCAGATAGTATTTTTCTTCAAGTAAAATTTTGCATACGGTTTCCTCTGAGACATACGTATCTTTTATCATGTTTTGGAAATTCTCTCTCTTTGTCTCCAAATACCAGTTACACCATTTTGTCTTATCTTTTGATATTTGTTACTCGACAAAATAAAATCTGCATAATTTTTGAAGCTTAAAATACAGTTCTATTGTTTGATAGAATTCTATTTCAAGATGCCTATTTTATTTTTATTCATGCTGTTTCTTAAAAGGTTTGATTAAACCAGATCAAACTGCACACAGCACCCGAAAATTTTCATGTGATTGTTCTCTTTTTTTTTTTTGTATTTTAGTCGACTGGTCTTAATTCCGCCGATTCAGAGAGACTGCCATGCAGTATTTATTATTTTACTCGAAACCTAATGCACTTAACAACATAATAGTATGCCGTCAATTAGTTATTTTATCTGTTTCAGGTATATAATTCTGGGCAACAATTTGAGTATGTATAAACTTTTTGCTCGCCATAGCAAAACAAACGAAAGCTTGATTCCCATACATATTGTGGGAAGCAAAGGGAAGCACAAAAAAAAATTAATCTAGCCAACAAAAAATTTTAATTTATACAATTGTGTGTTGCGGAGACTTAACACAAGTAAGTATTAGACAAGTTGTCAAATTATTGGTTCCAAACAAGTCATTTATAAAGATCAATATATCTAACGTGTAATTATTCTTCCAACTTTATCTATTTTTTCTTAGCTTATAACCGCTTTTTTTTTTCAGATTGTAAGCTGTTTGCAACTTCAGAACTTGTAGAATGGTCAGCGCCTCGTAGTCATGGGCATGTTTACAAGTTGAAACACCTGTGTCTAAGGTCCTTGCTCATTAGTATATTCATTATCTTTAAATGTTTATTCGCTTTAATGCTTGGTAGATTATAATCAATTTCTTTTTTTTTTTTCGTTTTGTTTGATTCTTTCAAGAATTTTATTCGATTTATGTAATAATAGGATACCTAAATGCATTTTGTTAAATATCATCCTTGCATTCAGCTTCTTTTCTTGAAATCATGATATCAGCTTTTTCGGTATCCGCCAAAAAAAAATTAGTGTTTATGCAAAGCATAAATTAATTTCAAAAAAGAACATGAAAAAAATAATAAAACCATAGGCTCTAGGCAAGCAAAAATTGTAGACAGTTTAATTTGCTTAACGGTTGCTTGTGGTTTTCTAAAAAAAAAGGTTTATTGTTTGTTATTCAAATTTAATCTCATTTTCCTCATTCCTGTGACTACTTTTTTCTTGGTTTTTCCCGCAAAAAGCTTGAACGCTACTCGAAGATTTCAACAGTTAGTAAAATATGTTACAAGGCTCGAGTTAAAACAATCTTATTTTTTCATGATTGTTATCAACAAACTCATGGAAGAAATATAAAAGTATTCCAAACCTGAAAGAGTACAGATTGGAAATTTCTACAATTATGCATAGGCATTACCATGTCAAGTTTCTGACAGGTCTGCTAGATGCAGAGGTTCAGCTAATGACAATATGTATACAATTGTAAATAAATTTCTTGACTATGCATCCAAGTTAATTTTGTATGTACATAAATACACAAAAAAATAAATAAATACCATAGAGATCTTACAAGAAAAAGCTGAGGTATAATCTTGACACAAGTTCTCTGATACTTTTTCAAATTCGAAACTGTATGACCTAACCCTTCTTTCTAGCTTTGATTCTCTTTTTTTGCAGCAAACGAAACTTTTCTTTTTGATTTATTCTCGAGAGTATACGTTGATATAGCCATGTTTAAAAACAGATATAGCGGCGTTTAAAACTATAGCCGGGCATGACAATTGCACTGGTGGTAGTTCTGAACAGCAAAAAGATGATTCACAGAAGTACTTCTCTACATAGGGTGATACCGGCTAGTGTCTTATAAAAAATAAAGCGTATGTATGCCTAAGTACCTAGTATTTAGTTTTACGCATGTGTATGTGTACAAATATTATAGTGATTTTGTATCACCTGAATCTTATCTACTCGGACATGTTTGCAAAGTGTGTATTTTATGTAACTTAAAAAGGATTCCGTTGTTGTTGTTTTTCAATTGTCTTCATTCGTTTTGTGATTTCACCGGCTCCCCACACTATTTGCTGGTGGTTTTTTATTTTTTTTATTTTTTTGAGGTTTCTATTAACTGAAAAGATATTTATTGTTATTAGTTTCTTTCTTGTCCATTTTTTCAGTTGATTCCTGAAGATGCTTAACCAAATTGATGTACCTTGATCTAAATGCAGGTATATTTTTTTTTCTATATAATTACTATTGTTGTTGTCTTGAAGATTTTACACGTATTCAAACGAAAGAACCTAAACTGATAGTAATTCCAGGTTTGATAATTACAGGTGTGTCGTGATTTATAAAGTTGAGAACAATAGGCAAAAATAGATACATATTTATATAATAAATGTAGCGGTCAATATATATGGAACGGCATCAAAAATAAGATGGTAATCAATTTAGAAACGCAAATTAATGTTAATTGCTGCTGTAATAAAATAAAAATTTAATAATTGGCAATGTCTGTTGAAACCCATCACCGAGAAATTACTAAGCAACTAATCATCCGATTAATAAACTTAATTTTTTTTCTCTCTGTAATTCACAGCAAGATGTAACTTAATTAACATCACGCTGGCGAGCTATACTGATTGTTCTCATGCATGTAGTAAATTTAGATTTCTCTCCTAAGAAGTAATGTGCATACAATTTGTCTCTCCACCGCTTGTCCCATCTTTAGGTATCACTGCAGGTATATTATATAGATACATGCAAGCGTGTATGGGCACAAGAAAGTACATATGCCAAATCCCAAATAGTTTTACACACAAATCTGCTTCCCATTTGGATTTCGACTTACTTTTTTTTATTTTCTCCTTGAAGTTACATGAAATTAATTTACTTATTGTTGTTCATATACCTTTTGAGGAGGTCAAATGTCTAGCTAATTAACTGAAAAATCAATAATTAAATAAATTGATGTATCTAACACCTCAATATTACATGCTTCCTCGTAGCAAGTCTGTTACCCTGTGATTTGCATGTCATAAAACCAGATTTTCTTCCAAAAAATCAAAAAAAAATATATAACCTCTCACAAATCCTCAACAGTTTTTGTTTTGATTTTTTTTTTAAATAAATTTTAGATTTTTAATTCGTTTATTTATTACATTAATTTGAGGTCCTTTAATTTATTGATCTTCTCATAACTTCACTTAATTAAATTTAATGATTAATTATTTCTCTAACAATTATCCTTAATTAATTTTTTGAGAGCGATAATTTTGTTGTAAAATCAGTGTCTCATTCACTACCTTTGATAAATATATCATCAAAGCTGGTTAGTTGACAGCTTTTTTGGAAACGCCTTTGTTTTTTTTTCTTCTTCCATTTTTCTTGTTTCTTATCTAATAATTCCCATCTTCAGATATAGTTTTTTTATTCATTTGTTTGTTTGTTTAATTCATCACCTCTTCAGTTTTATAGATAATCTCCCTTTGTTTCTTTCTCAGTCCTTTGGCGTCTGTTTCTCTTATCTATCTTATTTTGGGTCCCGTTTTAGTTTATAATATTTGGTAATCATCCTGTGAGTTTTTTTTTTTTTTTCCTTGAACGAAAAAAAATAAACTTAAAAACAAGGAGTAGTATTGTTTATTCGATACCTCATTAGATTGTGCGTTCGCGTGTAATCTTATTTCCTAATTCTGCTTCTAGATCTTTTTTTTATTTTTTTTTGGCCTCTTTGCTTTCCACATAGTCACCGTTGTTGAGTTGAACCATGAATTATCCCATGCCTTCAAAGTTAGCTTCCCCCTCACCCTTTCTTTCCAGCATAGAAAACGGACTTCATTCGTCTTCTCCTATGCTTGGTTCATGTGTCACAAATACAACAACGCTTCCACATGTATTATCAGAAAACGCAGTATCCTCTTTGAATCCAGGCCAGGTTCAAAATTCTCCTTCAAAGACAAACTCGAAGTTGATCATTCCTAAAAGATCAAAAGTCACTCGCGAGTCACTTCAAATCTTGAATTTGGAGTTTGAAAAATGCCAAAATCCACATCCAGAAATACGGAAAGGAATAGCAGCACAAACAGGTTTAAGTGAAAGAACCGTTAGAATTTGGTTCCAAAACAAACGTGCAAAGACTCGAAAACAAGAAAGGGATAGAAAGCAACAAAGTTATTTGACCCCGAGTTTCAAGATCTTTCACGCCCAGAATACATCTGTTACTGATGCGAATTTTGCTAACGATAATACTGACAATTTGAATTCTCTACCTCCTTCTCGAAATAAGGCAGTGCCTTTTGCTAATATGGAAAAGACAAGTAATTATTCTTCCCCACAAAATGTTGAAAAACATCAGAATATACAGACAATTGTCTCCCAAAAGCAACCAATCGTCCCCACATCAAAATCAAAAATTCCAACAATAGATATGGGCAAATGCATTCCATTATACATCAACTCACAATTTGACTATATCGATTCTTCCTGTATAATTATCGATAAATGGCAAAGAGTCAAAAGTGAAGAATCCATAAATTTGCAATTCATTCCAGAATTACTGACGTTGTCACCTCATGATATAAATAAGTTAATGGTCCAAAGTCTAGACTTAGTCATAATAATTTCCAAAAAAACAAATGTGATCAATTACTTTTTTTCATCCATTTCTAACGGAAAAAAGGTCATTTTCCGAATCTACTATCCCTTGTCTAGTATTTCTTCTTTCAACATATCCAACTCGATAACAGATATTGAAAGCCCATTGTTCAAAAATGAATTCAATAGTGAAATATCTTTACTATTAAGCGAACCACCATGTTTTGAGATCAATTTCGTTGATGAAAAGACGACCAAAAATACTTGGATTAAGACTGGTGACTTCAGTATCAATAAACAAGTTCAAAGCTGTTTTTCAAATAATGGAAAGGGTAATAATATTCCTCATAAAATAATAGGAAGAGTACAGGCTATTATGCATTTGTATGATTATATTCATAATAATCAAACCATGGCAAATTCGCATGTTTACTCTAATTTATTGAACTATTCAACATCCAATATTATAAGCAGTAAAGACTTTTATCAAAATTTATATTCTCCTGCTCAAATAAGTCAAGGAATGTATAGTGGGTTACCACATGACCATATATCAAATTTCAAAGCGGCAAAGCCAAATAATGACAATGCTCTCTTGCCACCACTGCAAATCACTCAGTTGCAGAATAATCCAAACGTCATTAATACACCGCATAGATTTTCAATTTCTTATTCACCCTCCCATTCACTTTTTCCAGTGCATTCTTTAACAAACAACAGTATCAGCATTAACCCGTATCAACATAGACAGTCGCTTCCAAATTTGTCTGAATATTTTTGTACGTTGCCCCATACACAACATTTTGCTAGTAATGAAGTACATTCAGAAAGTTCTGCTTCTAATACACATATTCACAGTTTGCCTTCGCACTATAGTCAATACAATACAGTTAGTAATGATGAGGCTATAATCAATACACAGAATATTGCAAATTTGGCGACAACACATATTCAACAATACCAGAAATCTATGGCTCAAAAGCAATTGAATAGCTTGTCATCGGTATCCTCTACAAATTCTGTGAGTTTAAACGATTGCTGCGAAAGTTTCAAAGGAGCCTCAGCTGAGATTGCTTCTTCCAGCAAGTGTTCTTCTATTCAGCCACTATCTCCCTATTCATCCGATGCAAATTTGTTCGCTTCTAATGAGTCACCAGCATCACTGGTAACTACTTTTGCCAAAAAAATGGCTGATAAAAATACTCAAATGAATGAAATTCAGGAAGAAGTCAATCAGCCCAAAGGAGTTCACCCAAAATATGCAAAACGGTCAAAAGGTCAAAAGAGAGAACAAGCGCAAAATAAAGAATGTGACAGCCCATCGATTAGCAATGATTACTTAAGTGTTAATAAAGATAATATTGTATCTGATTTTCTGGGCTAGATTTTTCTATATCATTTTTGTGAATTCTTTAGTAAATAGCTTAATATTTAAATATAAACAGCACAGCCTGTAGCTTATTGTTTTCTTTCAAATTTTTGGTGTTCTTTGAAGAAAAATTAGGTAGGGTGAAACTTTAATTAAACAGCTATTCATTTATAATGCTTCATATATATCATTTGCATATTCTGTGCAACACAGATACACAAAAATACATCTAATTTATCAAATATTGACTCAGAAAATTAATTCTTGAAAATCAAACATAATTAGATTACTTGTTGAATTCAGTTGAGAAATATCTTTCTAAGGTTGAAGTTGGAATAAACCTATTTTCAATGTAATCATAACCCTTGAAAAATAATCCCATATAATAATCACCCATATTTTCAATCAATTCTTTACTATCAACACCATTGGAATTATGTAACTCCTTATCCTCTATAATTTCCATTGTCCCTGTTTCATATACTAATACATTATAAAAAACTTCGTTATTTCTAACAAAGCTCTTAATTAAATCTTGCACAATCATCGTCGGCTGAAGCGAAGCATCTGTATTATTTGCAAAATATAAATGAGACCATCCAACCACCACGCCACGAAAAACTGTCCTTGTATCATGAAACTTCTCATATCTGATGCAGTCACCCAACCTTAATCTGTGCTGAGTATTTAATTCCAATTTTTGTTCACTGGTAGGATGCAAATATTTTGGGTATTTGCAAAGAGATAAAGTCTTTATAAATTCCTCTGTATATTCGCTTTTAATTTTGGATTCCAATATTCGAAAATATTCATCAATCTTTCCTGAGTCTTTTAAACTTTTGAAAGTCTCGTTTTTAGAATAATTTTTTGTCCTATTAAAGTATTCAAGAATCAAAGATTTTGGCCAATAGTTTTTTAATGTTTGTAAGTCTGCAAAATATCTTACTTTCAATGAAAGCAAAAATACTCTATTATAATTATAATATCTCGATAATCCAGCACTTTCTTCATTGCTACTTATTTCGATAAGCTTGTAATATGCTTTTAGGTAGTTCCAATATTCTTCAGAAATTCCCATTTGAGAGTGAAAAAAAACCTTTTTCAAAATATCGTTTTTACAAAGGATAACTCTAGAAGGATTTGCTCTTGAAACGGCGTGAACAGTATCCAAGTAGGGAATTGCGTCAACTGATAATACGTACCTTACTACATTATTCCATGACCTTATCTCACTTAAGGCAGAGATGTTTCGATTAGAATAATGTGAATTGATATATGTGAGATACGCTTCGCTAGAAATATTATCAAAATGAATATAATTTTTTAGTTTATTATCTCTGAAAACTAAAACCTTTGGTAGCTCCAGCTTAACTTCCGATTCAACTAATAGAAAAATCCTGCTAAAGGATATCTTAATGCCAAAAAATGATGCAATTTTTTGGATGACCGCATATTTAATTTCAATGGATGGATTGATTATTTCGCCACAATAATACCTTAATATTGATAAGCTCTCAATTGACTTCAAAGAATTATCAGAGGTGACTAGATAAGGTTGGTTCGTAGGTTGATCCAGGTATTTTTCAGAAACAACAGTAATAGTTTTAGGAATTTCTCGGGCTATGCAGCCAACTATCTCAACATTGGTAAAACTCTTTTTTTTAGTTGAAGAAATTGTATTAACTATGTACTTTTTAACAGAATTGCAAACATTCTTATGAACTAATTCCCTAAATCTGACAATTTTGTAAAATGCAGTATCAAAATGTGATACTTGATAGTAAGCTTCTTCAATTAAGTAATTTTTGTCCTTACTGAAAGTGTCTCGTATTATTTCGAACAAAAATTTTAATCTATATGCTCTGTACAACATATCTATGAGGTATATTTTTGAAACAAAGGTATTGTATTTTTCGTTTTCCAAATGATGTATCCTTAAATTTTGTTGTTCATACATCAAAAGAAAGGGAATTACCTTGAACTCCGAGTCAAATTTCTGAATAAAACTCCACATTCCTTGAATTTTTGTAATATCATCATATTCAGAGGATATTTCTTCAAATTCGGAACGCATTCGTTTATCCTCAATTTCTCTTTGTTGATAGTATCTATAATAATTACCAATTTTGCTAAGTTCAGTATGCCTGTTCTCATCGAATCTAACATCCTGTATGAAAAACCACCTCTTTTTGATCCACTCTTTCCAGCATACACTATTTTCAGACATCGTCTTCAAAATATGTGAGGTCAGTCTTATTGCTTTTCCATCTTCTTTATTTAGTTCCATTAATATTAAATCAAAGATTTCCTGGGGAAGCTTCTCTAAAATTGAGTTTCCACATGTCATATTAACTTGTAATATAATAAAAGTCTGTCTGCCTATTTTAGTTTTCTCTATTGGAAATTAACTCTGTAATTCATATCAACATTCGGAAATCATTTAATATTTATTCAAAAGTATAATAGTTATGTTAATGATAACTATCCTTGAGAGCTAATCAATGAGCTTGGTGAATTAGATGAATGCATACCCGATTGTTGAAGAACCATTTATCGCGCGCACAAAACCTTGATTTGACAAATTTTACTGGAGTAATTTGACCTATTCAAAAAAATCCATACAAATAATTATTGAAGCATATACAGAATTTTACAAACTTAACACAAAATACGGAATCTTTGATTCAATTTTGTTCAAAATCAAATAGTATATTCAAAAGATCTAGCAAGTTGATGAATTGACCAGAAAATATGAAATCAATAAGAAGAATAGTGACGTTTCTCCTTCTATTCATTCCAACCGTGTTTGCAGTCTACGAAGATGAGGCATTCAAAGTTGATTGGCAAATAAGTACATTGGGATCCAAAATCGATCATTCGGTTTTATCACAGTCGAATTATGTTACATTGTCAAATGATGGAATTTTGTCTAATGTTAATAATACACTGAAAGGTACTTTACTCTGGAGAAAACAATTGGAAATAACAAATACCTCGAAAAAATTTTTGACGGTACTTTCAGATGTTATTCTCACAGGTGTAAATCTTCCAGGTAGTAAAGGGCTTTCCGATTTCTCAAAACTTCAAGTATGGAATTTGAATGATTCCTATTTGTTAAAAGAGTTCGTTTTTAGCTGTGGACTTCATACTATCAAGACTTTAAACAGCCACGAAGTTCTAATCATCGATACTGAATTTAAGGTTTCAACTTTCGATATTGAGACTCTAGAACTATCTCGTGCAAATAGATCATTTCTGGACTTGAGTTCTTTTCCACCTGAATCAATTGATGTATCTTTGTTAAGCAACGGTAACTATTTTGTGTTGTTGAACAATGATTTAATAATACTATATTCTGGTAGTACCTATTCCACCATATCCTTAAAGAACGATTTAAAACTCGAAATCAAAAAAATAGTCAAAGTTTTTTCTAATAAAATTATTTATGTCAACAAATATGGTCTTATTGATTTCTTCGTTATAAATAACTTCAACAAATTAAGCACTGAAAAATCAGCTACAAAAATTATACGAACAGACTATACTGAAGAGGATTTGTCTCTGATAGATTTGAACTCTTATATATCGATCAATAATTTTGATTTCTATGGATCCTCAATAAATAATAAGTCTTTGATAAAGCATGTTGAATCTTTAGATGAGAATCTAGTGGTCGCTTTAAGCCCGAATACAATTCAGGTTTTTGACAGTGAATTGGGAATCGAACAAATTTTATTTACTCATGGTGCCAAAATCAATTTTGATGAAGTATCGAAGATACTAGTTGGCTACAAAGACAAGAATCAAATACACCTCATTTTGGAATTCTACAATGGCGAAATATGGTCAATTTATAATTTCGACATCTTGTGGAGAAAGGATAACTCTTTATCAGACCTTTCAAAAGTTTTAGTTTATGATCCCGCAAGGGATATCAGCACTCAAATCACAGAAAATGAAGAGCTTAATTACTATACAGCAGAAGAATTTGACTCGAATTTATTAAAGAGTTTTCTTAATAGATGGATTTATCATATCAACATGTTCAGATCTTTCCAAATAAAAAGTCTTGTCAACTGTCTAATCAACTTACTAGAATCCCTTGTAAAACCTGCAGACTTAGAGGAAAGTTCAAAATTAGAGTTTGGATTAAAGAAACAATTAATTGTTCTCACATCTAACAACAAAGTTTTTAGTATAGATTCAGAAAATGGTGAAATTATATGGAAAATATGTTCGTTCGACAAATACACCTCAGAAACAACAATAACTTCCATTTATAACAATAATAACAAGAATATCAATGTTGTGTTTATAAATGGTGATATGATCAGCCTCAACCCGATAAATGGTGAAGTTATAAACTATATAGCTCATTTAGCAGGCAAAAACCAAAAAATCATTGATATCAATTTAAATGAACTCACATTTGCTACATACGGTAATAATAATCATACTTTCTTATTAGATAATGATTTTCTTGCAATTGATAGTGAAAGTGAAAGCAAATTCAGCTACATCTCAGCTAGTAACTTTACACCTGAATTTTTGAACCAGGATTTTTTCATGGCTACCTCCAATGATAACAAGTTGATCCAAGGTATCAAACTAAACCCCTTCTTAAATACTGTTAAAACTACTTGGAAATTTCTTGTTGATTCTGCTGATGAAAGAATTATCTCTATTAACTCTGTTGCGTCACAAGCAGATTCTATGGCTTCTGCGGGTATCGTTCTCGGTAATAGAAAAACTTTGTATAAGTATGCAAATCCTAATTTTATTGCTGTTGCTGTTTTTAACGACAAAATTAAAAGTTTATTGATTTTAATTATAGATTCTGTTTCTGGTCAAACGATTAATACTATCCAACATTCAAGTACAGAAGAGATATCGATAGGTCCGAATGCATCAGAAGATTTTCAAATGGTTTTTGAGGAAAATTATTTGATTTACTCATTCTACAGTTACAAACCTTCTGTATCAACTAAGATTCATGTCGTTGAAATGTACCAATCTTTGAAACCAGATGAGAAAACACTCAGCAATTTGGAATCCACATTGGCTAGAGATCTTCCAAAACCATATTTTGAATTCAAATCTTATAATTTCCCAGGAAGGGTCTCCAAAATGGCTTTGACAAATACCAAGTTTAATATTGCAATAAAGCATTTGGTGTTAAAGTTACGTAGTGGCCAGATCATTACGCTTCCTAAATTCTTAGTGAGCGCAAGAAGAGTTGTAGGCAGAGATTTAACTCTTGAAGAAAAACAAGAATTCATGGCAATTCCATACAGTCCAAATATCGCTATTGATCCAAACTATGTGATTTCACACGAAAGGTTCATCCTAGGTAATGCAAAAAGTGAATACCTATTTTCAAAACCAACAGGTTTGGAAAGTACCTCCATAGTTTGTTATTTTAGTACCGATCTATTTTGCACAAAAGTTTATCCATCTTCAAAATTTGACACATTGAGCAGCAATTTCAGTAAAGACATACTTTTAGCAACCATTTTAGGTTTGTGCATGATTTATCTCTACGTCAAGTCGATGGTTGAAAAAAAAAGGCTTGACTCTTTTTGGGTTGACAACACTTAATTAGCTCGGTAATTTTGTAACTTTGAATCCATACGAATATATATTAATATTGAGACTTTTATTATATTTCTTTTCAATGTAGATATTGAATAAGTGTGAAAACTAAACGCGATATTTCGAATTTTCATAAAATTATCTATAATATAAGGCAAATCAGTGAATATTGAACTTTTCATGAAATTTCCAAACCGAAATGTGCATTTAACGGTGATTATAGGGCATCCTGCACTAATATAATATTAACCTAGAAAAAAAAAAAAAAAAAAAAAAAAAAAGAAATATAATATTGGAGGATCTAAAGGCAAATAAATGTTTGACGTTTAGAACAATCTGTTGAAACCAAGTTCATTTAGCCATTACTCTGCTTTTCTAAAAGTCCTAAAAAAAAGTTTACAGTAATTACAAAGAAATGCTCTGCAGAAATATCAGGAATATCAAGCTTATTTCTTTGCCAAAACTCAGCAACAGAGTTGTAGGGTTTTCCAATCAGAGAAATTTCTCACTGATCATAGGCTCCAGTGTTAATAGTAATAGAATCACGAACTGTAGCCGTCCGATCTATTTTAAAAGAACCTTGTTTATCAGAACATCAGAGACTCCAAATCCAGATGCTTTGAAATTTCTTCCTAATACACGTATATTGCCAGATAACCGTACTATCGAGTTTCTATCAGGACGTGAAGCGTTCAACTCGCCATTAGTACGCAAACTCTTTGCCATAGATGGAGTCAGCTCAATTTTACTAGGATCAAACTTTCTTACGATCGAAAAAAATATCGACATAGATTGGTCTTTACTAAAACCTGAAATTTTTAGTGTGATGAGTGACTATATTTCAAGCGGAGAACCAATTATAGACGAAAATGCGATCATTGAAGAAGATGTTAGTTTTGATGATGATGATGATGAGGTTGTTTCCATGATAAAGGAACTTATTTTTACTAGAATCAGACCAGCTATTCAAGATGACGGTGGTGATATTGAGTATGTAGATTTTACGGATGAAGGTATTGTATTTATTAGATTGAGAGGTGCTTGCAGAAGTTGTGATTCTAGTTCTATTACTTTGAAAAATGGAATTGAAGCAATGCTCAAACATTATATTGAAGAAGTCAAATCTGTTCAACAAGTTGAAGAAAAAACAGAACCAGAAAAGGAACCAGAGGAACCCAAAGCTGCAAATCTTCAACCTGCTAAAAGATCAAACCACGAAGAAGAAGTTCCTCCTATTTTATAGGAAACCATTTATACTGTATTTTACATGCTAGATATATGCTCGCCTAATAAGTTTATGAAAAGATGCTTTTTAATAATGATATTCATGTGAATAAAATAAACCTTGCCAAGGTGGTTGTTTATAAATTATAACTTAACGTAAATAAACATAATACGAATGAAATCTTATATAGTTTAAAAGCGTAAATTATTTATCTGATGAAACTTTCTAACTCTTTTACACCATCATTGAATCCATGTTCCCATTGCCATAACATTTGTAACTCTTTTTTATCTTTAATTTGCGCAATGCGTTCAGCTTTTCTGGAGTTTCTCCAATCATGCTTTCTTCCAAGTTTAGAACAATCGAATCTTGCAAATTCAGCGGCATCATTCCAACCAATCATGAAACCTTCTCCATAGAACTCATAATTGGTTACATTGTTTTTGCCATTTTCTTTCCAATAATTCGTGTGTTGATTTTGTTTTTCTCTCAACAACTCGTCTCTTTTTTCTGCAGAAGGAAACTCTGGGATTTCTGGTTTCTTTCCTGGCAAACCACCATTACTAACCATTGGATAAAATCCCCATTCACCACCATCACCATATTGGAATTTCAAAGTCCAAAAATAAAAGCCAGCAGTACGTTCGTTGAATAAAGAGCATTCGCAATTCAAATATTCTTTAACCTTTGTGCTTCTATCACCATTGAATTTGTTCCAAGTCTGGGTATCTAAAACTCCACTGAATTCTCCTACTATGATATCCGCTTTTTCTTGAATATTTTCAGGGATTGCATCATGACATAGTTGTTTAATAATGCAGTCAGGATCCATATTCTTATCATTATCAGAAAAACAGCGATAGACATGAGAATCTATGACTACTCCTAAAGTCCCATTTGCTTCTTTTTCTCCATTCGATAGCCAGTCAACCCAAAAATTTAAATTCCATCCATCTGAAATATAAATTGGAATTACATCATTAATTTTGCGAATCTCATGGATTGCGGCTTTGTAATACTTTTTTTGGTGTGAATTATCATTATCAAAAACACTCTCATTCACAATTTGTATACCAGCTATGTTGTCATATTTCTTCAAATCTTCGGCCATAAATTTAAGACAATTCAAAGCAGTTAGTTGGTACTTTGAAGAATTCCAGAAATCTGCATGTTTCAAGCATTGGCCTGAATGGTCGCCAGTATTTGCACCTCCTGGTAGGGCATGGAGATCAACTAATACAGAGATATTTTTACTTTCTGCTTTTTTAACATAATTTTCAATGAATATGTTCCATGCATTTTGATACACTTTCCCGATTTTTTCGAATGGTGTGTTCTCGGTGAATGCTCCGCCATCAATTTCCCAATAACCTAATGGAATTCTTACTGAATTAACCCCATGAGATCTGATGCTTGACCAGTCTTCGTCATTTATGAAATTTTTCCAATGATTTTCCAATGATTCACGAGTCTTGTCGACTCCATTTTTCTTGACTTGCTGCGATATCGCTTCTAGCTCTGCCGGAGTATCATTGATGAAAAACTCATTGTGGATGTACTTTTCCAAAACGAAAACACTTCCAAAGTTTACACCATAGTTTTTTCGAGATTGATATATCTGTGCCTTTGTAGGAGCTGAACCGGGCTTTACAGGAGGTGCCGATTTTTCAAACGAAAAATTATTCATAGAATACTTCAATTTGTCGAATGCCATTTCTAAATAGTTGCAATTATCTTGGATTGTCTCTTATAGCATTTGAATTAGATTTGAAGTAGGAATTAAATTGAAAACGAAAGAAGAAAATTATATTAAATTAAATGAAAACTGGCGAATGGTGATTTATTGCTTGCTTTATATTTTTTGACATATTGATGTTTTAAAGATAAAATTAGATCAGTTTTTTTTTTCTTGCTACTTTTGTGTTTCTAGAGTTTTTCACATGTATTGTTTGCGCATACAGCTGAAGCGTGTCGCGAGGAAAAAGTCGTTAGAAAACCAAATATTCCATAAATATAGCACTTTGAGAGTGAACAATTTGGTTTTTAAAAAAGGGAAATAATATCCAGCTCAAGAATAAATTTACTCAACCGATAGAGGTTATGTTTAATTCAAATTAATTAATAAAAATATGTTGTATGTTGAGGGTTTGATAAATGCTTTACTTAGAGAATTTTGTAAAACTATTCAATTTTTTTTTTAAAAAAAAGTTTGTAGTTCATTTTTCATAAAGAACTGATACAAGATGTTACGGAAAACTTGTAAAAGTAAAATCATCATTTTGTTATAAATTACAATTCAAAATTGAAAGAATCAATAATTATAAGTTGCTGTACTATTTCGGCAGAATTATTGAAGATAAATACGAGATCTGATAAAACAAAACTGCAAAACAATTCAAAATATATTAAAACAACATGCAAAAACTATAATTTTTTCAAGATAAAGAATAATCAAAGAAACGGTTTAAGTAGAATATACGTAGGTTATGTATCAAGAGTTGCCAATCGTCTTTGAACAATTTCAAGAGTAGTGACTATCTTAGCCAATTTGGTTTTCAACATAAGGACTCTTGCAAGCAAATCGTTGGTGTTGATGACAGAGACGTTTTCGTCAAATTCAGTGAGCTTTTTCTCCAAAATGTGGAGTCTTCCCAACAATATGTACTGACTATCCCGAAGCTGTGATAGGTTGGATTCCATGGAATCTAATGAGGGGCCAACGATGTCTTGAATTACAAGCTCGATGGGGTGGATATCATCGTCATCAGCGGTAGTTTTTGATCCATAACTGCTCTTGGACTTCGGGGTTTTCCCCAGTGGGCCTGCTGCAGAATGACCTGGGGTGTCTGAGCGAGTTGCGTACGGTCTTTCTGACAAGGAGGCTAGTGAGGAAGAGGAGGAAGAGGAGGACACAATCAAAGAGTTCGTACGATTTTGCTGGGGCCTATTGAACTTAAACAAGGGCTGCATTATCGAGACGGGTAGTGCCTGTTTCCCTATGGCGAGAACCTCTCAGGTGGCACGAGAATTGAGGATACCAACAATTGTAGCCACGTAAAAACGGTTGATTTTTGGTGAATGTTTATTTAAACCAATAAGGTGTTTTAACCAATCAGGACGCGTTCTGGTGAAACACTATGTCTTTAGATGCCCATGAAGCTTATCATCATGATCAATAAGCATACTATTCTTGTCTGAAAATGGCTCATAACCCGACCGCCAGAGAATATTTTTGGGGTTTATTCATTCATCAGCTAGGGTTTCCTCTATTGAATAAGCCGGAAAAAAAAAAGACTAAATTTAGAGAGAGTAATAGTAAGTAATAGTAACGAATAACACCTATACAAGGAGAAAAAAAATATACATACATAAAAATTTTTTTTAGAGGCTTGATTGGCTAGAAGCCGAGCATGTATCTTAGTGAAATATTGAACATAGCATCTAAATTTAGGATTAAAGACAGCCATTAGCCGAAAACGTTCTCGAAATTGTTGCAGTTTACAGACTCTTGAACAGATAAACACACAGACAACAGCTTTCCTACAGATAGAGATAAATCTGCCCTGAAATATATCTTCAGTTTGAGAGATTACCAACGGGAAAATTCAAAAAAAAAAATAAAGCATCGAAAGGGAGAAACACAAAGCAATTTGTACTCGTCAATTACATTATTGTGCAATAGCCCGGATAGTCTTGAAAAAAATAGTGTATCTGGATCTCTTAAGTTGTGTTCCTGTCCTGGTTTGGTCTGATTGTGGGATATTGAACTTTCTGTTGCAAGCAGATCGATTATCCTGGATAGCGTTGTCGATTTTACGGCATTTGAATATATTTCTGTTATTTGTTGAGTTAGTTCAAAGTTTGGCAAGGCATCATCCTAAAGAAAAACAAAATCTTCGAGAATCTTGGGATCATAGGGCAGTAAGCGAGTTTTGAAAACAGGGCCATCAGATATACAGTGTGATACATAGAATAAGATCCTAAGAACAAGTAAATTGTCCACCCATAGATTTTTTGAACGAAGAAAAAAATAAATAAAAACCACCAAAACCCTTTTAATGAAATAGCAAAGACAAAATAAAAATAAACCATGGATTGCAAAACTGATGACATAATACCCTGGCTCACAGGGAGTAGGACACTGAGGCATATTCATCAGACAGCCGATATTCTAGAAAATGAAATATTCATAGCACAACAAACCCATAAATCACAAAAAACAAAAAGAGCGGAAGATATGGCAAAAGGTGGTAGCGGCAACGTTAATGGCAGTGATGAAGAGTACAGACATCCGATTTGGCATTGCATGATAGCCGGGCTTGTGGGCGGTGTTTTCGGTGACAGTTCCATGCATTCTTTGGATACCGTGAAGACTCGTCAGCAGGCAGCTCCAAATATTTTGAAGTACAGAAATACAACTATGGCTTATAAGACCATTTTTATGGAGGAAGGAATAAGAAAAGGTTTATATGCTGGATATAGTGCGGCTTTGCTTGGATCCGTTCCATCAGGATTGATTTTTTTTGGAACTTATGAATTTATCAAACAGAAATGTATCGGCGAGTATAACATGAATGAGACTCTTGTGCACCTTGGTGCAGGGTTTTCGGGTGATTTAGCTACAAGTGTGTTATATGTTCCAAGCGAGGTATTAAAAGCCAGATTACAATTACAAGGAAGATATAATAACCCTTTTTTTCATAGTGGATATAATTATAAAGGAATAATGGATGCTGCGAGCCAGATAGCGAAACATGAAGGCTTCAGGGCCTTTTTTTATGGATATAGAGCAACGCTTTGTCGAGATTTACCATTTTCTGCACTTCAGTTTGCATTTTACGAAAAGTTTAGACAATGGTCATACATCTACGAGGGAAAATCTACTAAATTAAACAATGGTGCTAGCTCGTATGATTTGAGCTTGACAGCGGAGATTTTAACAGGAGCATTAGCCGGTGGTATTGCTGGTATCATAACTACGCCGTTAGATGTTTTTAAGACAAGATTGCAAACACAGAATCCAGGAATTTTATCAAAATCAGTATCATCACATTCTGGAGGTACACCAAATGATAGTAAGATGAAAACACATGGTTCGGAAATCCTGTTTGCGAACAACAGTGCAATAAAGACTTCCAAAGCAAAAGAATATCATACTTCAACAGCAAATGTCACTGCGGCAATAAACAAACCTGCAATCTTGAATACAAATTCTGTTTTCAAAGGATTATATATAGTCTACAAGACCGAGGGCGTCCTTGGTTTATTTAGTGGAGTACAACCGAGATTCATCTGGACCAGTGTACAGAGCAGTATAATGCTTCTTTTGTATCAAACTATATTGAAACAGCTAGATAATGTGGGAGACAATAATTCAGACAGCAAGTTTGCTTGATAAAAACAAAGATTAGACAGCATAGACTATGAAGACCACGCATTTTTTTTGTCAGACATTAGTGTTGGATGTTCCATGTAGATAAACACCATTAAGCAACCCAACATATATTAATATACGATGAATAGATTTTAAGAAATACAATATTGAATTTACCTTATAGAGGCATAGTTAGAGTTGTAAGAATCGAATCATTTTGAGAGAACCCCTTCGTATTTGTGTTTCGTTTACGTATTTGTAACCATTGGCTAACGTAGTGCAGATTGACATTTTTCTAATCTAAGATTTAAAAGAATCTTCCCAGTTTTATAAATACTAAGTTTGAAGTCAAAGGTAGAAGTAAAATTATCACGAGTACGGATAATCTATCTATATTTTCATTTGCAAAATAAGCAATTAATGAAAAAGAACAATGCAGGAAAGAAACACCAGAATCCAATTTTCGACAGTCAAAGAAATAACCTTAAGATGTAACCCGACAGTTAGGTTCTATTTCAAGATATTTTTTTTTTGTGTCATGCTGAGAAAACTATTGGAACGGCATAATGTACACAGATCTATTTTACACAGAAACAGAAAAGAAAAAGAAAGAAGATTCGCTGCCTGAGATACACGATACCAATTTCAAACCAAACCAAAAGATTTGCAGAAAAAATATCATTCTTTTGAAAGATTCTGTAAGCAGATGTGGGATGGAAGAAAAAAGAGAGAGCATGCAGAGTTGTATATTATTTTCCAGATACTGGGGAAGAATTTGGGGGTTTGTTTAGGAAATGAGGGGTAACTTATTACCCTCGTATCCTGTGATAAACAGGGCCAACAAGGAAAACCTGTGCTGCACGGCTCAACAGTTACCGTGGATTGTTTGGCGAAAGCTGCTGACTGACCAGAAAACAAATACCCCTCCCTATTATTCCGAGCCAAGTTGCATCAAAATATTAATTGAGTCGTTTACTGGGGGTGTGCTTCATCTTGATCCCCACCCACCCTACCATCACCAGCAGCTGCATGTTTGAGTCCCCTCTCCTCTATTTCGCTTTCTGTTTGGCTACCGCTGATCTAATTTAAGGAATAACTAATACTGTTCAAATAAATTCCAAAAACGAAGTCCATAAGCAAAAGTCAAAAGCGAAGACCAAAAAAAGAGACCAACAACAAAAAACATTAACCACAGATACGGTGAAGATAGCTTTTCCACGGAATCTTAATCTACTAAAGGTACTCAATCTTACTGATGTGTCTGCAGAAGCTTCATCTTGGAATTGTCTTCTTCGCTGGTATCTCAATTCTGTATTATGTTGGCTGTTTTGTACGTTATTTTCGCATCTACTCTCCGCAACTGACTCTTGATAGGCTACTGTTACAGTATTCTATAGTATTCTAGTGGTTGCGATGGTTGGCTTTGTTTTTTTTATGGGGGGGGGTCTGAGAAACTTCGCATCAATCTGCATGGTGGCCGCATGTTTTCGGTGTGCGAAATTGCCCCTCCTTGCGCAAACTCCCCGCCCCTCACCAATTGAGGGGTAGATGTTGCGCAGTGCGTAGTGTGTGCTGGTGTGTTCTGTTGACTTGCGGTTGACTATAATATAGTCATCGTCATCTTTATGTCCGCAAAGTTGGCCTTAACCAGCCAATAGCTTGCTTGTATATACATATGTGTTAATTGCTTTTTGCTAATTCACACTAAACGCTGAGTTTGCACCTGCTATAACTATACATATCATTCATCTTATTGGTTGTCTCCAGTATACATTTTTAGAATATTTGCAGGTGACGTAAAATTTAATTCTTGTTGTGATCAATTGTTGTCTACAAATACCTTATTAAGGTGGATTTGGGTATCTCTATTGAATTGTATTATTAATTGCGGGAAAATTAACCTGCTTTTAGTAACTTGGTCTATAATAGCTTTCCCTTCGTTGGTCATCTTGTGCTGCAAGCGACTTTTTCAAGTATCATAGAAAAAACACCCCCACCATCGTGGCACACTATAAATACTCCTCAGAATCCTCTTAACATAAGATTAATTTACTCAAGTTAATTTAGCAATTGCCTGTTTATATACTTGTTTTGTGAACTCTCATACAAGATTTTTCCCAGTATTTTCTCCTCAAATAAACCTAAATATTACTTATATCACACAATGTTGAGAGCATCTACTACATTCAAATCTAGCGTCTCCAAGAGATGTGCTGCCACAATTTCTCTTTCTGCTGCTAGACAATACTCTAGCTTACCTCTTTCGGTGCCAATTACTTTGCCAAATGGTATCAAATACAACCAACCAACTGGTTTGTTCATTAATAACGAGTTTGTTCCTTCTAGACAACACAAAACTTTTGGTGTGGTTAACCCAACCACTGAAGAAGAAATCACTCACGTTTATGAAGCAAGAGAAGATGATGTTGAACTTGCAGTGAAGGCTGCTAAAAGAGCTTTCGATTCTGAATGGTCATCTGGTGAGCCAGAATTCAGAGCCCATTGTCTTACTAAATTGGCTGATTTGATCGAAAAGCATTCAGATGTGTTGGCTTCTATCGAATCTTTAGATAATGGTAAAGCAATCTCTTCAGCTAGAGGTGATGTTGGATTGGTCTCTAGATATTTGCGTTTTACTGCTGGCTTAGCTAACGACTATCATGGTAGAGTCATCAACACAGGCTCGAACTACCTTAATTATACCAAAAGAGAACCATTGGGTGTATGTGGTCAAATTATTCCATGGAATTTCCCATTATTGATGTGGTCTTGGAAAGTCGCCCCTGCTTTAGCTACTGGTAATACCGTTGTTTTGAAACCAGCTGAATCAACCCCATTATCTGCATTGTATGCTTCTCAATTGGTCAAGGAAGCCGGTATCCCAGATGGTGTGTACAACTTAGTTCCAGGTTTTGGTAAAATTGTTGGTAATGCCATCTCAAGACATCAAGACATCAAAAAAGTTGCTTTCACTGGTTCTACTGCTACTGGTAAAACTATTATGAAGGCTGCTGCAGAATCCAATCTTAAAAAAGTCACATTAGAATTGGGTGGTAAATCTCCAAATATTGTTTTCAACGATGCAGAGATTGACAAGGTTATTAACCACATTCTCGTTTCCATTTTCTTCAATTCTGGTGAAGTCTGCTGTGCCGGTTCTAGATTATATGTGCAAGAAGGTATCTATGATACCGTCGTTGAAAAGTTGACAGCTGCTATTGACAGCTTGAAGGTTGGTGATCCTTTCGATGAAAATACTTTCCAAGGTCCTCAGACTTCTCAACAACAATTGGATAAAATCTTGAGTTATATTGAGCTCGGTAAGAAGGAAGGTGCTACAATTATCACCGGTGGCTCCAGATTGGGTGACAAGGGTTATTTCGTTAAGCCAACTATTTTTGGTGATGTTAGGGAAGATATGAGAATTGTCAAGGAAGAAATCTTTGGTCCAGTTGTTGCTCTTTCAAAATTCAAGACTATTGATGAGGTTGTTGCAAAGGCAAATGATTCTGAATACGGTTTAGCCGCTGGTATTCATTCTACTGATATTAACAAGTGTACAGAAGTTACAAACAGACTTAAGGCTGGTACCGTCTGGGTAAACACTTATAATGATTTCCATCCTAATGTTCCATTTGGTGGTTTCGGCCAATCTGGTATTGGTAGAGAAATGGGTACTGAAGCTTTAGATAACTACACTCAAGTCAAAGCTGTGAGAACTGCCATTACTCTAGGACGTAGTTAAGCCTTTTAGGAGAATCTACTAGATCATTCATAATTTCTTATACTAAAGCTCAAATTATTTTTCTGAAGTAAATCAAAAGTGAAAATTAGTTTAAATTAAATATATATTATATTATATTGTTTTTTTTCTGTGCATTGTAGAAATCAAGTACTGTGGTTAGGTAGAACCAGATATAGGAATATCAACCTTGATATATCCATGGGAAATGGGCTCCTAAAATTTCTGTGACTAAATCATGTCGAATTTATCTATATGTTCGCTGTAGTATGATTGCAGTGCTAAAATTTCATTTTTGACTGTATTTTGTGTTTACCTATAAGATATATATTTATTTTGATATCAAAATATTCCTCAAGCATAATAATTTTTATCTAGTATTTACTCATGATTTTTTCACGAAAGATCAAAACCGGCATCTGCATTGATTGCAAACATCAATTTGCTTCTCAAGATTTCTTTATTTCTGTAATCTGGTAGCTTCAATAAATTGAAACATGTAGATGCAGTAGGAATTCGGTGTTGGTCTGCAAAAGCATTTCGAATTCCAAACTTAGGTTCCAATTTAGAGAATCCTAATAATGGAGCTCTTGGTACAGATGTGACAAATTTTAATAACTTACATCTTTCAACATTGGTCATTTCGCTCACAATCTGCCAAAAGTCCTTTATCGTGACATCATCCTCAGTGTACCCGCCATAGACAACATTTTTCTGAAAATCGTTAATATCCAAGCTGGATGTTCCTCCACTTATAAGCTTTTGCAATTCTGAAGGATTGAACATTTTGAATCTATACGGAGGAATAAGTTTCAGAAGACCTGTCACAAAATATTTTGTTTGTAAATCTAAACATTTATTCAATTTGAAGTTCGTCATACAATTGATAAATTCCATTTTATTGTTACCTTTAACAAGTATTTGATCACCATTTTTGAGTAAGTCAATATTAATTGATTTCAGAAATTCTTTATCTGAGTTCACAGCCAGTTTAATATGTACATTTTCTATAATTGAAAAAGTCAAATCAGAAGATTGTTGGAAAAACTCATTATCTAATTTTAATAACTGTGATAGCCCATTATATAGTTCTGGATCAAAATCGTGTAACTCATCAAAACTTGATACGTTACCAAAAGACTTCAATTTTTTTAAGAATATTGGAACAAATTCAACATCGACTAGAATTCCCTCGAATAAACACTTTCCAATTATTTCACCTAGGAATTCCAATTTTTTTAGCCTATTGATTTGTTCATCTTTCAAACCTAAGAATTTCAATTCGTTATCCAAGTATTTCAAACTAAGATAAATATCTGGATTGGGATAAAGCTGATGGTTTACATTAATCCTGAATAGACCATTTGATTCATTTTTGAATCCTTCTTCACAAACTGAAGTGAGAAATTCTTTGGTTAAACCACCTCCATCGACACCTGCTTCTTCGTTGCCATATTGATCTATGAATGTTAACTGTAACTGGTCTCTTAAATCCACAGAAGGTTTGGAAAGAAACTTCATAGAGTCATCGAGAATATGATCCCTCCTTATTGATCCTTTAACTCTTTTGTTAGAATTATTAACAAAAACTCCATATTCGAAATTTAAGTATCTATTTGAATTCGACTTTTTATCCAATTCTTTCAAGTATGAGAATATTTCAACTCTTAAATGGAACGGAATAAAAAAGGGACATTCCTTCAAAATTGTATATATAGAATCTGTATCTGAGATCTCTACTTTTTCATTTGTTTCATTAACTAGTTCTTGCTTTTTCAAATCTTCAGCAAACTTTTGAATATTGCTATATTTGGAATTATTAATAATCCAAAAATTCTCAGGCAAAAAATTGATTCTTGAATCCAACAAATTGATCATATTTAAGAGCTGAAAACATAATTTTTTTAGAGAAAGAAAGTCAGAATATCTTAATTTACTTTTGTATGAACTAGTCTCATTAACCGTGCTTTGCGTTCTTATTAGATCTGTGTCTTCATTATAAGAAGCTTTTCCGAAGATATCACTACTGAAATTTCCGAAAGTCCTTGATGAAGTTCCCATTCCAGCTGAGCTAGAAGAGCTTTGATTTTCGAAATTCCAAATATTGCTTGCACTAGCACTATTCCGAATTCCAAAACTGTCATTCTGAGAAATACTCCCAAATAAGGTTTTCTGATCATTTGCTAATTTATCATTTGAATTGTTCAAAGAATTTTTTATCTTCGATGTGTTGTATATTAGAAGGAGAGCTAAGTTTTTCAAAAATCTAATAAACTGTTTAAACTCTTTCATACTGATGAATTGATTAGAAATCTCATCTACCAAGTTAAGCTGCTTGACTTCGGCATCCGTTACTACGGTAAGCCAAAAAACCATGATTTCCATGAATAAAAAAATATCATATTTAAAAAACTTTTCGTTGAGATAAGCAGCAGTATTAATAGTATTATCTGCACTTCTGTTCGGGATAAAGTAATTTAAGAAGTTGTTATTCATGGATAGGATTTTCGGTTCGCTTAGTTCAGAAATGTGCAAGAAAAGCCAACTATTGTTTTGCAAATTTTGAGCATATAAGGGATCTCTCAAGTCTTCGGATATTCCATCCACAAAGATAAGTTGCTTAAAACTACTAAATCCATTTGGCAACACATATAAGTAAACAAGCAACTGATATATTTCACGAATTGATCCATCGGTTAGCTTTTTAAGTTTCCCAAAATATGAAGTCAAATAGGTTATTGGAATTTTACCTTCTCCAATAAAACTGAAAAAAAGTCTTGCGAACTTTTTGGTGTATAAATAATCTAAGCTTTCGAATTGTTCTCTACTGGCGACTACTTTATCAAGTGAGTCATTCATTTCCGTATCTTCCAGATCGAACTCTTCAATATCTTCGGAACCATTTGCATCAACAATAGTATTAGTACAACATATCTGAAAATTTATACTGGCCAAAACTATTATTATGGTGTTTACATATTTCTCCAAAGAATCAGAATTTCTATTTTCACTCAAACGCTCAGTAATTTGTACCAAATTTGATAGCAATTCAACTTTGGAAGCACTATCGAGCTGTTCTAAAATCTTCTCATGATCAGATGAGAAATTAGAAAGGCAAATATCAACACATTGGGTGAACTTGTTTTCATCTAGATTCGAGAGCAGTTTTATAGAGTCTGAGAATAAAATTTTGAATGCAACAAACGGATTAAGATAGCTGAATGCTCTCAATATACATAAAACCTGGCCTTCATCATTGAACTGCAGTTGAATCATAGAATCAAAACAACCCTCATTTAGAGTCAATTTAAACTTGAATTTTTCGATTTGATGAGCTAGAAGTGCAATAATATCAACAGTACATTTGGTACATTTATTGTGCTTCGTTGATGGATATATCACTAAGCAGTTGAGCAATTTCTCAATATTTTTTGATCTCATTTGGTCAATTTCTAGCAGTAGTTTTTGCCGTAATCTCCTCAATGACCAAAAGTAGATCTCGCATTCTTTGTTTATTAAGTCATGAATAAAACAAAACTGACTTACAAACAAATTGACATCTTCATTAAGGCTTGATTCTTTCTTCCATATATCATAAATTAGAGTTCTCTGTTCACGTAGCTCCAAATAGCTTCGAATATATTTCTGTAATACTATGGCAGCCCTTTCTTGTTCTTTAGCGATTTTTCTCCTCTGTCGTTCTTCTTTTGCTTTTTTTAGAACGGAAGATTTGGATAATCCTCGAGTCCCTAAATTGACTACTCGATTTCCACTAAATTCACCATTGAAGATAGACATCTTTGTATCGAGAAACTCTGATATTGATTGGGTGATTAGCCATAAGCAAGTATTGTATACTTCAGGGAACTAATGAATCTTTTTCATATTATTGCGGAGAAAGGTAGATAACCTTATACTTTAGGTCAAAATCAGTATATCCTGATTTTGCCGCTCAGACAAACGCGCAAAACCTTTTATGAAAAGAGGTTTTGTTTAACGTCAAAAATATTGTTGTACTGGTAGAATTAAGCACGTGACTTTGATTATGTATGACTTTTATAACTTGTTTATATAAGCTTAGTTAGCCACTCAGATTTTTTTCGTAAAATTCCGCAACATAGTCTGGTAATACTATTTTATCCCTGATACAGAATGGGATAGAAACTATTCTCTCATACTATTATTGACCAGCAGGGGTTGAAGCTCATTATCCGAAATAATGTCCACGTTAATATTCTTTACTGCTTGTCAAGCCAGTAGTTTCTGGATTGATATAGTGCTGTACTATAATGATTAAAAGTTATAATAGGAAATAATGCAATTATATGCATGTTGGAATGTAGTCAAATGTGGGGATAAATAAAACACATTAACAAGCAATATATCAGCAAACAATGCTTCTGATATTGATAAATTAGGGAAAACTATTAAAAACGGCAATTGACTGATAGAAAGGGATAAATAAGAGACGATTTCCTGATTTTTTAAAAGAAAAGAAAAATAGAGAAAAAGGAAGAATATTTATAGAATGTACTCATGAACGTGATCTCTCTAAAATCAACTGATTAGTAGAGATTCTGGTTATACAATGAATAAAAAAACTATAGAATCAGATTCAAAAGGTACTCAATGGTTTCTGTAAGGTGCGAAAGGTGAGGAATCATATCCGAAATTTATATCAATAAATTAAAATTAATTGAACAACCACTGTTTCATCCAGAATATTACAAAAGGAAGGCGACTATTCTAGAAGTTTTAAAAGTACTAAAATTATGATATATGAAAGAAAAAGACAATCAAGAAGAGCTAAGAGAAGGAGATTATGCTATGATGAAACTCATCTGACTGAGGATTTTATCAATAAAATGTACAGAAAACAATTGGGAATCTTATTGGGAAACCCTTAATAAAGATTCATATCAAGGAGTAGCTCAAAACAAAGAGGATGAACCGACTGCCTATCTAAAACTTACTACAGATAATGAAACCATGGGTTGAAGAGAAAAGCATACAACTTACAAATTATCATGCAAAGAAATTGATAGAATTGTTGACAGCCAAGACCTAATATTTGGCTTACTAAAATCAAACAATTGGAAAAATCAAGGCAAATGGATAAGCAGATTTTATGACATAAGAACGATAGATGATATAATTGATAAATTTTACATTTCAAGTATTACAACTGATTGGCCTACCATAATTAATGAATCTGAAAACTTTAAAAAGAAATCTTGAGACAAAAAAATGCAAACATCATTATTTATTCAACAGCTGGATACAGTAAATCAACTGACATAAATACAATTTTAAAATCAAGTATAAACCTAATGTTCTATTACTCTAATATGGTAACAGATAAGCTGCAATTGAATCACAAAATATGAGTAGATCTGCTGGGAAAGAACACTGCTGAATTGCTGTGATACACACACGATTGGATCACACTCATTTGCGTGCATTGAGAAAATATATAGGTATTATTTTTTTTACAACTTCTCCAAACAAGAAATTGCAGCCTTGCTGAAAGATGTACACTGTAACAGATGCAGTAGAGTGAATCAACGCCAGAATAATCATTAATCAGTATTTTATTAGTCTACAAAAATAGGTATGATCAGCAATTCATGTTGAACTAACGTATTATGGTGATAAAATGTTATTGATGTTGATAAACTAAGGTCCTGACGGTTGGTGTTCTCCTCTATTAACTTGAAGAGTGAAGTAACACATGTGATAATCAAATATTAGGAAGTTTATTCAGATCAGAAACGAATTTACTGGGATAACTGAAGAATGCTCGAAAATAATACATTGAAGGGATATGGTGAATCATATCACATAACGCATGTTTTCAATCCCCCATATCATCGATAAACGAATGAGTAAAATAGAGATGGAGAATGGGTTATTGAAAAGGGAGATGGAAGAAGTAGTAAACCGCTTGCTAAAGGAAGTAATCTAGAATGAAAAATAGTTGGATGGATATATTAAAGACATATTGCGGTATGTAGCTAAAGTACACAACTGAGCTACCAAGGTATGAATCCGGCAACAGTAATATTCAGAGGTGTCAAACAAATTGATAGAAATTCGTCACAAACCTTTGAAAGGAATTGTGGTATGTCAAACCGTCAAACAAACAAAAATATGTTAATGGGTATCAGGGATTCTCTGAAAATATAGATGATTATAGCATTGAGCATTGTGTTTTTCATAATATGTTAGATATTATGAATGTTTCATTTCCAAATGGCGAAACAATATTACCATTTCAAAGAATAATCGAGGTAGGAGACCCACCAAAGTATCATACAACAAAGACCAAGTTTACAGTCCAGAGTATAAATGCCAAAGAGATGACGATATTAGTTACCACAGGCAGGACACTAGAATTTTTATGCTAGATTAACCTGTACCCCAAGTGCTCACGCATCAAGTTCAGATTCTTAATTATCTGAGTAAGTAAATATTACCGGTTCAACAGATGTATAGAAAATTTGTACATAAACAACAAAAAGAAAACAATATGTCTATGAATCAATCTATAATTATAATGATGTGAATGCGGAAATATAGATTGAAAACCAAAGTAAATTTACAGGACCCAAAATATTTCCTCTAAATAATACCATTGTGATAATATATTGAATAATCCAGGAAATTATAAGCTGTGCGTTTAAAATGTTTATTTTTTAGTGTTCATCGAATTATGGCAACGTGTCCGAGTGGTTAAGGAGAAAGACTTGAATATACCAGTTATCTTTTGGGCTTTGCCCGCGCAGGTTCGAACCCTGCCGTTGTCGTTTTTTTTCAGTTTCAACATAATTATTTTTTTATACTTGAGCTATTCATGCATAATTTTGACATTGTTTATCTTTAGGCGCGAGTAGCTCCTAAAAGGGAAAACTGCAAACACCGAGTAGCTTACATGCAGAGATTAGTTATGAAGACCATAATTCATTACACAATGTGTGCAATCACAGTATTTTTCAAATCATTTACATTAGTTTGTTTATAAAAACACTGAAGGCCCTTGTATTTTTCTAATTTTTGTTTCAGAAACTAATTTAAAGTAAATACACCCAGAAGTTTTTATGATATTCGAGATTTAGTCAAAAAACAAGAAATTGAGAAATTAAACAGCTAAATTAGGAAAGCTATTGGATAATGGATGGAACACTAGTAATTTTCGTCGGAGAGGCAAAAAATTTGCCTAATATTAGAAAACTAGAGAAGCAAAATCCTTTCTGTTGTTTGCGCTTTAACAAGCAAGATAAAAAATCAGAGGTTGTGATAAGAGGAGGCCAAAGGCCACAATGGAATTTTGAAGCTCATTATGAGAGTGTAGGTGAAGATACCAACCCTATATTGAAAATTTCTATATTTGACAAAACTAAGAAAGGATCTCATTTAATTTGTGACTGTGAAATAAATTGCTCACCAGTTTTTGAAAAGAAACACAAATTTGATGGATGGCACGATTTGTCTTACGCAAATAGAAGAGCTGGAAAAGTATATATAGAGATGACCTTCTATCCAAGATATATTAAACCCCAAATATTGAACAGCCCAGAGTCCATAGCAGCTGTATCATTTCATGAAAGCAGGCCTCTTCCTAGAATTCCAAATACTTTTGATCCTGAGGAGACTTTAAATGAATCAAATAACATTCACCCTGTAGCTAAAGAGTCAGCAAAAGTTGATCAAACACATATTCTCCTTTCTTCGCAAAATGTATCAAACTCTTCTTTGAATAGTTTTGTCTCATACATTCCTTCATCATCCAATTCTTCTAGTGGGCTAAATATTCATCCTGAGATGCATGAAAGCGGATTTTCAGATAATGAACATTACAGTACAACTTCATTTGAGAAAGCAAAAACAAAATCTTATGAATATAGTGATAGTTATGGGGGTTCAAATATTGATCTACTCGAATTTGCCAAAAACAGTTTACTGTCGGGTGAAAGTCTCTCAGGGTTTAATAGCATTTCACCTTTTCAAAGCTCATCTTTTGGCCACAGCAACTACAGAATGAAAGAAGATGATCTGATGATTAGAGCATTTAATGGTTTAGCAATTTCGCAGGGTCAGAACGAGAAGAAAATTATGAAAAGATCCAGCGAACTATCAGACGTTTTTAAAAGAACAGTAGAGGTTCCACTGTCGCCCTTCAATCCATATAAATCTACGTTTTCTCATAGTGAACGAGGTCAAAAAAGTGATTTCATAAAGGATAAGGAAAATTTAAAGAACGAGCAGAACGATGAAAGCAATTTGATGAGAATATCTGCTATGCTACCTCAGTTATCTGAATTTGCAGCATCTGCTCAAAATGAAAAGTTTCGTTCCAGCATGTTTAGCTCTGTTTCATCTAATGGTAATAGAGACTCTATATTCAGTACTTCGATTCAATCATCATTGAGTTCTTTACCTCCTAAGTCTTTACATTATAGCTCTGTTGATTCTCCAGAGAGGTTTTACCCTAAGTTCTTCCTTTCCTCAAACTTGCCTGTTCAAGAAATTACTAATGATAATATAGATTCAATAAACTTTCAAGAAAGTATTTCACTGTTAAAATTTGATAGAATGGCGGAACAAAAAAGCGATATTGATATAAAGCTACAAGATTCAATATTAAATAAAAATTATAGACCAGAGGAACAAAAAAGAAGAAAGGAAGAAGTGAGTGACAGTGAGAAAGAACCAACATATAATACGAACTCTGTGGACATCAAAACTCTTCATAAACTGAACAGAATACAACAGGAATCAATAACTAATATACCTATGATGGGATTTAACAACCCCTATACTGGGTTACCAATTATGAACAAATACAGCAACCAACATTTGGATCAGGTTGGATGTATTGACAATAAAAAGTTTGGCGATGAGCAAGAAGACTTCTTTGAAGTTAAAAATGGTGATCAGAACGATGAAACAATAATGAATAATAATAATCTTTTAGAAAATCCTTACAGATCGTTTGATGACGAGCCGTACAAGCTTTGTGACTCTGTGTCAAGCGATGCCAACTCTCCTGCAAACAAACTTTGTAATTTTGATAGTGTTGACGCAGCTACAAGTGATACTGACTTGCTCAATAATGAATTAATAGATAACGAAGTATATGATGAAACTGAAGATGATAAGGAAAACACAGGAGATTACAAAACATTCATCGAAAATTCTAGGTTCGCCAAATTCAGTAGCGGAAAACAAGATATAAATAATATCGAAAACAATTTTGCGAAATCCACCTCCATGTTTTACAAAAAGAATGAGCCAACTGCTTGTGAAACAATAGAACCAATGTACAGCCAAAAAACCTTTTTCGCTGATCTTCAGCCAAAACCATTGATCCACCATAAAGTATCTCAAGCTCCACCAATAAAGTCATTCAATAAAAAACGGTTATCAAAAATTCAGAATTGTCAATAATAAATGTATAGATAAATGACTTTTATCTTTTCTTTTCTTTTCTTATATTTTATTTTATTTTTTCTCTCGCTCTAGAGTTTTATTTGTTTCTGGTATTTTTTATTTATTATGTATCTTAAATTATTGACATGATTTACGCTATTGCTCATATATGTAATCCAATATGATCTATAATTTGTGCATTCAGAATATACTATGTGATATGTGAGAAAATGGGAATTATAATGAAAAAGTAAAAAATCAAACAAAACAATTAAAAAAATACCAAAATTACATGATTAATGACTCCATATCATCATATGTTAGTCCTTCGTCAGTGAAGTCATCTTCCTTGATATCATTATGAATATTAATGTGCATAATTGGGGATCCAAGGTAAGAGCTATTATGTTGTTTGTCCTTAAATTCTTCCATCTTAATCTCTTGAAAATTTTTATACTTTAAATCCGGTAATTTCTGATCTTTCAATGATTCGCAGGTCGGAAGAGCCCTAGGTTGTTTCTTTACAAGAGAATCTGAATCAACTGAATCAAAGGTTAATTTATTCTCCAAGTTATCGTATTTGAGGAACGGTATTGTTTCGAATTCCATCATCTTGTCTAGGTTGGTGTCTAATTCTTGGATCAATTTTTTTTCTGGTATTGGGCTTTTGGATGTGAAAAAAAGGATATCTGAATGAGACAATGGGATCAAGTCGCTTGGAGCGCTTTTCAACGGTTCTATTTTTTTAGGAGTATACTCGATTTCATAATTGAAGTCATCCTTAGGAGATACTGAATTTGCTCTCAATGAGGGAGCTTCCTGGAAATCTGTGTTGTTCAATATCGTTTTTTTAACCCTAGTGCTGACTTTTTCGACAGCAGCTTTTGAGATCTCATGATTGCTATCTTTCTGGACCTTTATTTTTTTGTCTGAGTCATCAAGAAGCAAACTGCTTGTTCTTTTAAAAGATTTCTTAAAAGGCTTATTTATTGTGTTGTTTATAGACTTGCCGCCCAAAGGTATTCGTTCGACCTGTTTATTTGACGATACGTTTTGGGTCTTTGTGCCTAGAACGCTTTTCTGTGAATTCAAAATATTCTCGCCCTGTCCCAGAAGAGTTCTAGACAAGGATTTTTTATTGAGTTTGCTAAGATTCAAATTTGAATCGTTATTTGTGTACTGATAGCTAGACATTTTATTACTTTATCGCTTTAAGCCCTTTGTGGTTTTAGGTTTTCACAAATTATAATTTTCTTTTGCTTTAGCTTCTCCAATACGCTCTTTATAGATTTACGCTTCGGACACTCAAATTTGTAATAAAACAAGTGAATTTAATAATTAGCCAATATTTTTAACTTCTTTTTGATAATTTTCTGGAGTTTGTAATCCTGATTCTCCAGATATATCAAAATCTATTACAATCCTGGGTTAAGAATAGGTTTAAGATCAAGTATTCAATTGCTTTTACTGTGTTCTCTCGCTTTTTTTTTTTTTTCTTATTTTTTTTTTTTTTCTTATTTTTTTTTTTTTTTGGTTTTTTTAAAATGTTTATTTTTTTATTTCCGTTTTCGGAAGGTTTTAAATCTATGCACATCAATGCAATAAGATGTATAAATCACACGCAAGTTTTTTTTTTTCAACGATCTCAAAGCATTATTCAAGCAGGAAAAAAAAAAATGGAAACTTCAACAATGATTGATCAGATTTATTGAAAAGATTATATCGCTGAGAGTATGTTGAATAGCGATTCTGGGACTCCATCTTTGGTGTTTTATGTTATATAAATACTGACTACTTCCTAGTTGATATTAGCAGTATATTTTATGACAGTAAAGTGTGAAAAACATCGCACAAAAGTAAGTGATTTTTTTGTTTTCCCGAGCTCATGGTTTGGTCAGGCAGAACTAGTATTTTTCGATATTTGGAACGTCAGGATCATCATGACCTTCTCAAGGTTCTAAAATTACAGCGACTAACATAGAGGCTCTCTTTTTTTTATTTTTTTCTATTTGTCTCTTTATTTTAGTGTCAGTTGAGATCAATTATTATGAAATATTGGAAGTGGATAAAACAGCCTCGCCAGCCGAAATCAAGAAGGCTTACAGAAAAGCAGCGTTGAAATATCACCCAGACAAAAACTCTGACCCAGCTGCTGCCGAGAAATTCAAGGACATCACTGCAGCATATGAAATACTATCAGATGAACACAAAAAGAAAGAATATGATATGTTTGGCACAACAGATGGAATGTACAATGGTTTTGCTGATAGCATGGACCCCAACTCGTTTGAAAGTGGGCCCGATTTCAGTGCTCAGGATTTCTTCAATTTCTTTGACGAAATGAACAGAGGCCATAGAGCTCACGAAAAGAGATCACATAGTGGGTTTTACCATGCTCAAAAGAAAGAAAAGACTCCTGATGCCCATATGAATATCAAGGTGACATTACAGGAGCTTTTTAAGGGAAAGGTGGTCAAAATTAATTCAGTGAGAAACATTCTATGCAAACTTTGCCATGGATTAGGTTATAAATCTAGCGCAAAGCCTAAAAGTTGTCCTATTTGTAAGGGTTCTGGATCCGTCAAAAAAATTAGAAGGGTAGGTCCAGGAATGGTTAGTACAGAATATGTGGACTGCTCTAATTGTGAAGGCTCTGGAGATGTATATGATCCTACCAGCAAGTGTAAAAAATGTAAAGGTTCAGGCCTATCAAAGGAGGAGAAAATTCTAGAGTTTGAAATCAAGAAGGGTTCGTTGTCAGGAAACTCAGTAGTTTTGAAAGGCGAATCGGACGAAGCATACAACAAGATAGCGGGTGATGTCATATTGACCTTTGAACAGCTTCCTGATCCTTTGTATAAAAGAAAAGGAAACGATTTACATGCAGATATAAACATCACATTGGTGGAATCACTATGTGGCTTTTCAAGAATTGTAATAAAACACTTGGATGACACAGGAGTGAAAGTATCAGTGAAGCGTGGTAAAGTTTTAAGACCAGGGGATATAATTAAAGTCCCAGGACAGGGAATGCCTATCTTGGATACTGACCTAAGAGGAAATCTTTACCTTAAAGTTTCTGTCGATTTCCCACAAGATAACTGGTTTACAGATACTACAGATCTAGAGCGATTGAAATCCATATTACCAATAATGAATTCTCTGATTAGTGATCAGTTGTCATTTAACAATTTTTTCGATGCAGACTATGAAATAATAAGTAAAGGCAAAATATCGCAAAATACAGTAAATAGAGAACTGAATTTCGGATATTCAAATGGAGGAGGATTCAGAGGTCAAGAAGATGATTTTGAGTCAAATGGCTGCACTTCTCAATAAATAAATTAAAAAAAAAAGCACTTCTTGACGTCTTTTTACGGTTCCTTTTGAAAATTTTCAATCATATTTATCTATCAAGGTGGACTCTGAAAGAAAAGAGAAAGTATTTAAATTTGCCTTTTTTGATTGCATTTCATTCGATGATCATACTAGTTCTTATTGCTCTCCATTTTGTCATTTCAATTCATTCTTATTACCAATTTTCAATTCTTGTATATATCGCGTTTTTTCTTTTGGTTTTCTGTTTTTATTTTTCCTTTTTTCTCGTTTATCAGTCTGCATTTTGTATATAATTAGGAGTCTTCTGATTTATTTCCGAATAAATTGATGATAGTTGCAGAAATAGGTTGAATAAACTCTAGCATATTAACCTTAAATGGAAGATATATATCGAAAATGCTTATTCGCTATGAACCTGCTACAATTAGATTTTTTTAATCTATATTTCTGCGAAGAGGATGATTAATTCTCCCATATAATTCTTGAGATTAATCAACTCACCTTTTTCAACCATCTTCTATTCACAATAAACACACATATTCTTGACTTTTGATCATAATCATTATATTGTTTTATTTCTATTTACATATTAACACCATTCAATCAGTCGACTTGCAGCTCCAACTCTTTGGCTCTTTCGTCGTTATAATTTTTTTCTACAACATTAATCAAATCCTCGAGTTTAGTACCATTCATGCAGTTATCAATGTCATGTAGAGTGAAACCACATCTATGATCAGTGATTCTATTCTGCGAATAATTATAAGTTCTTATTTTATCAGATCTATCTGTTGTTGTGACTTGACTTGTTCTTAGACTTCTTTCCTTTTCGGCTTTCTCAGATCTTTCTTTTTCAGCCAATCTTGCTCTCAAAATAGCGAAAGCTTTGGCTTTATTTTTATGTTGAGATCTTTCATCCTGCATTGAAACTACAATTCCGGATGGATAATGTGTCAATCTAACTGCGGAATCAGTGGTGTTCACATGTTGACCACCCTTACCTCTAGATCTCATAACGTCAATTCTAATTTCATCAGGTTTAAATTCTCGTTGATCAGCATCTGAATTTTCATTTTCATCTGAGATTCTAGGTAAGATTATTACAGCTGATGTAGAAGTATGCACTCTACCTTTGGTTTCTGTTGCAGGAACTCTTTGCACTCTATGAACACCTTTTTCAAATTTTAGTAGTCTATATGACCCAGGTTCATCAATAGACAAAGCACCACTAATTAGCCCGTTGTTTCCCTCTGTCTTTGACTCACTAATTATATGGTATGGCCATCTTTTGAATTTAGCAAAATTCACGTACATGTCAAATAAGTTTTTTGTAAAAATAGTTGCTTCGTCCCCACCTACACCTGGACGTAACTCTAAAATACATGCTTTTGAGTCAAAAGGGTGTGGGGGTAGAAGCTTAGTCTTCAATTCGGATATCAGTTGAGCCAAAGATGGCTTAAGTTCTTCAAGTTCTAAATTCGCTTCTTTGACAAGCTCAGGCTCTTGCTCTGGTTCTTCAATTAGTTGTTTGAGCTCGTTATAGTCATTTTGAAGCGACTTGTACTTTGAATAAGAATCCTGAATTGTTGCTAAATCAGATAATTTCTTTTGATATTCTATATTAAAACTTGTTCCACCAGAGACTTTTTTCTCTAAATCGCTGAGTTCTGATGAAATCTGATCAGCTCTTTTAATTAATGCTGGATGTAAAATAAGAACAGTTTCATCAATTTCTGAATGTGGTGGAGATGTAACACTGTAAAATCTATTGGTCAAGCCAGTATAAGCATTTCTGCTGTTAATCCCAAGAATTTTACTGAAATTCAGTCTAGCAGAAAGCATAATATCCCTATTTCTTCTTTTATTTTTGAATATACATCAAGATGACTACTTCTTCCTATGGGATTTGAAAAATTCAAGTACACATGAAGACGATAATAATAAATTTCACATTTCTCAGTTGTGTTTTTTGTTTCTCATTTTTTTTTCATCTTTTATTTTTTTGCACAGATCAAAGTCTTATTTACACAATTGAATAATTCATTTTTTGATCTCAGCTCACATTGATTATGTTTTTATTATCTACTTACACTAGATGGTTTAATCAGCAGCAGCTTAAATCACCAAAAGATACAAGCTATGGTAAATAGCTAATCGATATGACAAAAAACAATAATATTTTGTGTTGTGCTTTGGGACTCGTAGCAGCCTCATCGTCTTTATACTCACTATACCTATTATATCAAAATCAGAAGAGATCTAATATACCAAAAGCCAAGGAAAATGGATTGACAGATTTAATAGGAAATACACCACTAGTGAAGATCAAGTCTTTATCAAAGTACACAGGATGCGAAATTTATGCAAAGCTTGAATTAATGAATATTGGTGGCTCTTCAAAAGATCGTGTTGCTTTGGCCTTGATACGACATGCTGAAAAAGAAGGACTACTACGTCCAGGAAAAAAGGATATAATTTTTGAGGGTACTTCTGGGAGTACTGGTATTTCTTTAACTAATGTTGGGTTAGCTTTGGGCTATAAAGTTCATATAGTTTTGCCTGATGATACCTCGCCTGAGAAGATATGTTTATTGGAATCCTTAGGTGCATTTGTAGAGAAGGTGAAACCTGCATCAATTAGTGATCCCAATCAATTTGTTAACATAGCTGAGAAGAGAAGTAAAGAGTTAACAGAAAATGATAATACTGAATCAATAGGTTTTTTTGCCAATCAATTCGAAAATGACAATAACTGGAGAGTGCATTATTCCCAAACAGGCCCGGAAATCTTACAACAGATGAACCACAAACTAGACATTTTTGTATCAGGATCAGGAACCGGAGGAACCATTACAGGGATTGCGAAGTATCTTCATGAGCAATCCCCGAATTCGTATATATGTCTAGCAGATCCTCAGGGCTCAGGTTTTTACAATAGAATAAATCACGGAGTTTTATATAATAATGTTGAGAAAGAAGGCACAAGAAGAAGACATCAAACTGATACTTTGGTCGAAGGAATTGGCTTGAACAGATTAACTCACAATTTTTTACTTGGTGAGCAGTTGATTGATCTGGCTTATAAGGTAACCGATACGCAAGCATTAATGATGGCAAAATATTTAACAGTCAACGATGGATTTTTCTGGGGCAGTGCAAGCGCAGTGGCGGCAGTAGGATGCTTGAAAGCTGCTCTAGATAATCCTGGAAGTAGAATAGTGATGATAGCCACTGATAGTGGAGCTAGACACTTGAGTAAATTCTGGAGAAAGGCTTCACTTATTTCTTCTGATATAACTCCAGAGGAAATTTTAGACTTTGAAGAATAGAAATATTTCAAAGTACTTTTCATAATGATTTCGACTAAATATAGATGACGTGAATTAAATTTTTAGTCCTTACAAAAAGTTGGCATTTTTAATTGAGTTTCTACATTTTAAACAAGGAATAAGTAGGCCCTATTTAAGAGGCAATGTAACATTTTAGAATCAATGACTTTTTTTTAGCGAAATAAAGGTAAATCTAACAAAATATTGAAAATGAAAACAAGAAACGAAAGGTAAAAAGTTATTATTGATGAATGAATGAAAGAAAACATAATTAGTCTATAAAACTGCTTTTATTTAGTCGATTATATTGTTCCGTAGTTGTATTGATTCCTGTTGCGTTAATGAAAACATTACTGTGTTTTTCGTCATTATGATCATCGTCTTGTAGGATATCTTCATCTTCTTCTGCAATAATGTATGATCTCGACAAAGGAGAAGAAAGTTTCGGAATATTTTTACCACTGGATTTACCTCCAAAGGCTCTAAAGGACGCATCTTGCGAGGGAGTTAAAGTAGCATTTCTCAAATGATTTAAATCAAGAGATCTAGAATAGTGCTTCCTCTGTTGAAGTTGGTTCGAGTTGGAAGCTTGGTTGGATGCGGAGCTTCGAGGGGTAATAGTATCACTCAAATCTATTAAACCTGAAGAGGAGTTTCTATGTTCAGTCGAGCATGATTTATTCTTATTTCCACTGCTACTACTTCTTCTTGGTTTATTGTCTAAAGAAGATCTAGGGGTTGGTTTAGACATATCTGATCGCAATCTTTGGAAAGCCAACCTGAATTCTTTTAAGTCATCTTCATCTGTCAAATAATTTTTTAATTTGGCCAATTTGTTTATTGTCGAACTGAGTACTTGTCTCACATTATTTTTGAGGGAAGGAGTAGATCCTGTAATGCTTGACTTGAACCCAAAATCTTGATCTTGGCATAAATTTGAGTTCTCTATTGAATTGAGGTTTTCTAAAAGATTTGAGATTACTTTAAAATAGCTGTACTCATTTTCATCCATTCTCCAGGATCTAATGAAGTCTTCTGATCCTGTTTGTAACAAATATTGGAATATGACTAGCGTCTTTTGAATAGTGACTAGATTCTTATGTAGGCCTTTAGTTGAACTAGTCTTGATTATCTGGAAATTTTCTACCAATACATCGTTTATAGTTTGCAATTTTTCAAAATTGAACGAAAAAATTGATATTTCTTTCAAATTGGTGATAGATGGGGACGAGTTTTGAGAAGAATTAGTTAGTTTGGTTAACGTCAATTCTAACCTAGACTTTGCAGGCTTGGAGCCTGAGGACGTGAATTTGGACAAAAACCTTGACATTTCGTGATTGGGAATAGGATCATCAAATAGAAAACAAACAGGTGCTGGCTGGTTAAGAAACAGAGTACAAGCCTATAATCCACCGCTGCTTGAATTAAGTGTATTCAGGAGTTTTTTGTTTGACAAAATTTCGATCAGAGATTGGAATGCAGATTTACACTTGTTTTGATATACACACTGACTCAAACCAATTGAGTGTATCACACAAATCTCCAACTGTTTTATTGGTATTAAACTGAGAGCCTTCTGGACCTAAACTGTACCAGATATCTTTTCCTCAAAATTTTGTTAATTGCTGTCTGGACCTCGAATTCACTCTGATGACTATTTGTCTTATTTTCCTATCTTGCTTTGCGAAATTGTATTTCTTTTGGAATACCTTTTGATAACCCACCTAGTGCAGAAAGGGTGTCTGTGCTATTAAATTGCTCGTACCAAATGTGATTGGATTCAATTCAAGCTCAAAGTGAAATTCAGCTAGTAATATCCAGTGAATGGGTTCTGGAATCAGTAGTTTCGCGAGTCAAAGTTATATAATGATTAAAATCTGGCTAACCAGTACCGATTAAGCCTTTAGCTACAAGAAAGGAGCACTCCCTACATATGTTTGATGTAGTATCTGGTAGTCCTCATATAAAAATGAAACGATGCACCTTGAAGGAAAAAGTGGCTCCAGGGAAAAATACAAGGCAGAAAAAAAGCGTTGTGAAAATACCCCCCAATAATAAAATATGCTAAAATATGGAGCAGGGGGCTTAAGAGATGTTGACATTTCAAGTTGATATGATGTGCTCTGTAGATCCAAATACCATATTCAATAGCCTGTATTTTAAAAGCATAAGTCACCAGTAAAATGAGTAAAAGTTGCTTGGCACTTCACATGCCAATGGTTTATTTTTATAGTCTTCCATAAATACTGTTTGAGTAGACTTGTCAATCGATGGTTTTGAAAACGTTCTCTGTACAGCTCAAATAAGGCGAAAAGATACGTACATATATTGAGTAGAATCATAGTATAAAACATATTATATTACACATTAATTTTTTTTTTTCTTATTTTTATTTTTTAACTCTATTTGTTTCAAGTTCAGCAAAAATAACGTTTTACATTAGCTTTAGATATATGTTTATGCTGAAATCCATTACATTTACCATATCGCTGTCGCCGCAACCAGTACCGCTGCGTCTCTGGAAAATATCCGCTATTCCGTTGTCAAGATATCGGTTGTTCTTGAAAGAGTCATCGCCCGTGACAATAGCCAAAATATGATTGACACTATGGTCTTTAGATCCCAGATTATTCATAAAATCTAATAATCTATCATCAGCATGACAGATGTCCAATCTTAGAACAGACTGGTTGAATTTTTTCAATTTCTTCAACTTCTTTTTCTTCTGTAAATCCCATAAGTTTATAATTCCGTCGGATCCAGCAGTGTACAATAGATCATGATTGTTGTTTGCATCTTTGAACAAGTTTATCGAGTTTATTGGCGAAACCATGTCTATGTTGTCTGTTGATGTGATTTTGTGACACTTGAACGCAAACTTCAAATCTTGATTTTGCAAAAAATCTACGATCACTCTGCTTTCGTAGGAGGATTCAACGTAAAAATCTGAGTCATACACATGATTGCTATCAGCCAATACTCCTTGACTTTCCTCCATTGAAAATAAATGGGTGTTATCCGCGGCTGTTTTACCATATTGCCTTGGATAATCTTTTCTAAGCTTGATTTCTTTTGTTTGGAAACGCAATCCAGATTCACGCGTTTGAACTAATGGAGATCCTGGCAAATTCAAGTCGAAGATGTAAATTTGATTATTGGCTGCCGCAACTATAAGCAAACCATGATCGTTGATGTCTAAAGTGAACGGTTTATTATTTAGCGATTTCACCAAGAATTTGTCGCTAGAGAGATCTATTATTTGTAGCTTTCGATCCCAATGTATGGATACTAATATATTGAATTTAGAATTATATTTGATCTGCTGAACCGCCAAATCAGATTTTACACCAACTCTTCGGTTGGGAAGACATTTCCCATTGCTATCTTTATTTGGATTTTCTAAGTCAATTTCGTAGATGTAGCCATTTATATTGGCAGTATATATTCTGCAATCGCTCGAGTCCCAGCATGAGTCAAGAATAGAACAGCCTGTGTTTATTCTCGAAATTATATAGTTTGATGAGTCTTCACCCTTCAAAATTGACTTTACACTGTAGACACTAACAAAGCCATCCCAAGAAGAGACATGGAAAAAGCAACCGCTGGGGCTAAACTGGATCGAAGAAATCAAATCATTGGAGCAAATGGGTATCTCAACTGATATTTGTGTTAGTAACACAGAACAGTATACTAATCATTGACCGCGATAGGCTCATTTTTCTAGTTTCTGAGAAGCATTTTTCTTTTTTTCATCAAACAGGCTTTCAAACTTACTCAAGTTATTGTTATCCATATTTACTGGTTATCCCTAAATTTTGTAATTCTCAATCTAAATCGGGCCTATGTTGTTTTTATATGTAAATATAGCATCACATCTAGCTTTTACTTCATAAAACAGTAGAGAAAACAAATATTGAGAAAAAAATTGACATTCATCCAAGCACGTGATCAAAACTCCTTGAAATCAAATATTCAAACGCGATGGCTCTTCGTATATGAATTTCAACTAAACATGCTATTATTGGTTATTCATAAAATCAAAAAGTGACAATGATTCTGGCTTCGAATCTTGCTTTTTGAAAAGAAGCAGCTTCTTCTTGTTTTTATTTTTATTTTTATTTTTGTTCTTATTATCCAGAGGCTTGCATACTTTATTAGACATGCGAGGCTGTCTATTTGATAAGGAATCGCGGCCACCATCATTTTGCCTTTTCAGCTTTTTAGGTAGATTCTTCTGATTTGAAACTTCAGGACTATCAGTTTTGGGTAAATGGTCTTTTAATGCCTTGCTATTTTCGACAATTTGCTTCATTGGGCGCTTTTCTGATGACACTTTATTTCTATTTTCTTGTATAAGACCATAAACCTTTGTAGAGTTCCCACATTTCATACATTGATAATCTAAGTACCGTGTTCTGTTATTTTCGACACCAGAAAGTTTAAGGCCTGGTACTTTGACATCATTTGCAGCAATTTGTTTCTCAAGTGCTTTCTTCATTTTTAGTTTTCTCAGTCCTCGTATTCTCTTCTTCGGTTCACCATATTGAATTTTCACTCGTACATTTATCCCAGGAATCCAGATAGTCTTGCAATGCTTGCATTTTCCATCCTCTTGGATATCTGAGCTGAAGAGCGTTGCTGTTTTCACCTCATCATTTTTTTTCTTAGAGGATAATAACGAGTACTCTTGAGACAATATGTCGTTCGATAAAGAAAAATATTTCGCTAGGGAATCCAAATAACTCGCCATTGTCAAAATAATGGATATCTCAGATGTTTTACTAAGATACAATTTTTTCAGATAAATAAAGTTAAGAACGTGGACTACCAATTGTTCAAGTATACAACGGGAGTCACTTTATGTTGCATTTGACGGGTAAAACTGTACCCTGATCTAAAAATACTAAGTTTTACCAGTAGAAAAAAAAAAAAACGAAATACAGAAAACATGAAAAGAAACTAGACACATACTGATATTACGAGTACCTATCCACAAAATCAAAGAGTATCGGATATTGTGTTTCTTGGCCTTCAAAAAATAATAAATGCGATTTCAGTTTAATCAATTGTTCCACTGTACTTCCAAAGGTGCTTTATTCTAAAATAATTGAGACGGAACTTGTATTTAAATTGATAACAGATTTTTAGGGATGACGAAAATAATAAGAAATCGTTTGTTTTTGCAAACACGTTCATTTTCAAAATCACATAGATGTTTAGTTAGCACAGATGATGAAACTACCCATTTTGGATTTAAACAAGTCCCTAAAGAATTGAAACAAAAGCTTGTGGGAAATGTATTCAGTTCAGTTGCTTCAAAATATGACTTGATGAATGATGTGATGTCTATGGGTGTTCACAGATATTGGAAACATCATTTTATAAGTAAGTTGGATCCAGGCTTAAGGCCTGGTCGCTTTAATGACCCTTTAAAATTCATAGATGTAGCTGGGGGAACTGGTGACATTGCTTTTGGTATTCTTGATCATGCAAAGAAGTATCACATGGACACCTTAAGTGAAATGACAATTGTGGATATCAATCAGGACATGTTAAACGAAGGAAAAAAAAGATTTTTAGATACTGAATTGGCTACTGAAGATAACGGTTTAAAGAGAGTTAAGTTTCTTCAACAAAATGGAGAAACTTTGGATAAGATAGAGTCAAATAGCATGGATATGTATACTATTGCATTTGGAATTCGTAATTTCACAAATATTCAAGCTGGTCTTAACACTGCTTATAGAGTTTTAAAGCCAGGCGGAATTTTTGCTTGTTTGGAATTCTCTAAAGTGGACAGTGATATTTTAAACTCTTTGTACACTGCATATAATTTCAATGTTCTACCAATCATGGGAGAATTGGTGGCCAACGATAGAGCTAGTTATCAGTATTTAGTTGAAAGTATTAGAAAGTTCCCACCACAAAAAGAATTCTCCAGGCTTATTAGAAACGCAGGATTTTACACTCCAGAACCTGGTTACGAAAATTTAACTTTTGGCGTTGTAGCAATGCATATTGGTATCAAAATTTAAACTAATCGAATAGGTTATCAACTTGTATAATTGGAGAAGAATAAACAAACAAAAAAAAAGGACAAGTAAATAATAATAAATACCAATTAGAGTAATATATATAACACATCGCATAGACAATTGGCGGATTCATTTTGATAACAGTGATCGTATTTGAATTTAGGTCTTTGTCAAACTATTTTCTTAACACCAACAACAGTAATACTTGAAATTTAGAAAATTGAGACATGTTTAAGATCTTGCCTGACTGCGACTGGTGAAAAACTCGAAGAATGGTCATTAATCAACTCAAAAGAGAAGATATGACAGACAATTATGTACGAATAAGATAACTTAACATTACCAGAAGATCTTTTCTATCAGAATATATAACCTTCAGAAAAGAAGAGAAAACTAACGGTGGTCTTAAGCAAAAAGTGTGAACAGCAATTGGTTCCACTCTTTGAATGAGTAACAAGTGAATGTTAAGCAGGGAAGTTCTACATGAATAAATCATTACGCGGTTCTTATTTCAATTACAGAGAAGCATCTGAACGTATTGAACTTCGTGTTCCTTTGTTTTCAGGAGAACAATTCGAGTTACTTGATGACATTTGTACATGCATCCCGAAATTCAGAAAATATATTTTTCATGTGTATACTTTGACATCAAATAAATAGATTAAGAAGCCACAGAACCCTGTAATTTTTTTTTTTGTTGAACATTCCAATTGTATAGTCTGGCTGTGTTAACTTCCATAGTAGTGATATTCTCTCTTAGAAATATGAAATCTTCCTCCGCTGCTTCCAAATTTTCTTTTACGGTTTTCAATTTTTCAGTCAACAAATCTGCAGCTTCATCGATTGGATATTCCATCATTACGTCCGCGCCCAACCATAAACAAACTGTATCTGTAGGCTCAATCAATGCCTGGCTGTATAAAGTGTCGTTAAGTTCATAATTCGTGAGAATACTCTGGGAGTCATCTCTTTTCTGTTTGAGAAACTGAACCATCTCTAACGATTTTTCTATATCTGGGATCTTAGCCTTGTATTGCTGTATAGCATTTTGCTTGGAAGTCTCCATGAATTTGTATTGCTGCAATCTTTGTTGCAATTTCTGCATAATTGGCTCGAACTCGTCCACATTTTTTATTATCTCCTCTACTTTGGCGATGAAAGGTGCTTGAGGGATACCTCTTGGATTTTTCTCCGTTGGCCTGGGGGCACATTGTTAGTATCTAAATGACCATGAATGAACAAAGACGTTGCCAGAACAGAATTTCGAAACTTACTTATCTAAAATGTCTGCCATTATCTTATTGTTTACTGTAAAGGGTTCAATTTCTTATATATTACTGTAATGTGTCAATGTTGCACAAATCTCCACCAAAGGTCCAAATGTTGATCTATGGGCTTTGAAATGACGAATTGACCAATTTCGAACAACTTTCTGTGTTCATGATATATTCGCATGAGAGAGACATGATGCTAAACCAAAAATTTCAATTGAAAAATGAGCTCGAGATTCAAATATTCATCACATGACTTATAAGAGGGCAGATAAAACGCACGTGATAAAGATACTGAATTTTTCATTTTTAGAAAAAAAACCTATTTTCTAGAAGGTTATAGTTTTTCAGATATATCTGCATTTATGAAGGAAGCGCAACTTCTTCTGGTTTTCTTGCATACTCATAATTTTTTTTTTTGAGAAGCAACTGATTTATTTATGCGGATTTTTTTTAAATGAAATTTAATATGTATGGATGTTAAATACGAAATTAAGATTCGTTTCGATGTATTTTTTTTTTTTCTAATTCAAATTTCAATGCTAGCACTAAGAGAATTTGACAAAAAAAAAATAAAGATAGAAATAGAAATTGGAATTTCAACACTTTAGGCTAACTTCAGTACACTTTTTCCACTCATAATGGACATCATCATCGAAAATTAATTCAAAATGGGTAGAGATCATTTCACTAAACAACACGAAAGAACCGGTCGCAGAGAAGCTCCAAAGTCAGACAATGTCTACTTGAAGTTATTGGTTAAGTTATACTCTTTCTTAGCTCGTATGTAATATGATAATAGTTTTTTAATCAGGATGTTATGAGATAAAGAAGGATAATTATGATGTGAGATATATTTTACCTGGTTGAAATAGTCAAAATTATCATAATCTTGTGATCCATTATGGTGGAATCATTTGAATCTGGTTGAAGTCACCTAGTGCTGCTAGTATGACCACAGATTGTTGGCTCCGCTAACGGTAATGTTGGAGAAGGATTAAGTTCCTACAAGAAGACTGCCGTTGTAGCGTTGAGCGTAATCTTTATTTCTGCAAGTGCAATCCTGTTTGTGCGAATATTTTGAGCAGAACACATATAAACTAACACATTTTTTATAGGTAGAACCGATGCTCCATTCAACAAGGTTGTCTTGAGATCTTTGTTCTTGTCCAAGATCAACAAGCCACCTGTCTCTGTCTCTAGAATTGCTAGAGCTTTGAAACAAAAGGGTGCTGCTGAAAAGACCATTGTTGTTGTTGGTACCGTTACCGATGATAACAGAATCACCGAAATCCCAAAGACCACCGTTGCTGCTTTGAAGTTCACCGCTGGTGCCAGAGCTAAGATCGTCAAGGCTGGTGGTGAAGCCATCACTTTGGATCAATTAGCTTTGAAAGCTCCAAAGGGTCAAAACACTTTGATTCTCAGAGGTCCAAGAAACTCCAGAGAAGCTGTTAGACACTTCGGTATGGGTCCACACAAACGTAAGGCTCCAAGAATCTTATCCAAGGGTAGAAAATTCGAAAGAGCTAGAGGTAGAAGAAGATCAAGAGGTTTCAAGGTCTAAGTTCATTAATTTCGAATTTACTCTTTGTCACTTGATTTCATGCTTTAAAAATTTCGGTAAATTTGTATATTTTAATGATTCAATGATTGTTTTATAATTAATTTACTATGTTTTTCAATATCGTAAGTATCTATCTATATTTACAATTAGCGGTTAAATGTGCATGTTCAAATTATTTCAAAAAAGTCGTTTTTTTTTTTTGGATGCATTCATGCAAGAATTAAGTTGCGTCTATGAGTCCCATCAGTTTCTGCCATCATCAATAATATTACTATTCATGGCATATTATCTGATCAAAATGTAAACAAACCAAATATCTCTATGATATACCCATCAATTAAACCTTAGATTGCAAGCGCCATACGTGAATGCCTATATACATCATTAGGATAGAACCTGTTAACATATTGTTAAACCAAGTGATATCAATTTTCCTCCTATCTTAGCAATCAATGATATTAATATGTACATGCATTTACTGCGAAACAAAAAGCCAGATTTTAAAGATAATCTGTTAACGAGCGGAGTTGACGTTTCAGAATCCTATAAATATCTATCAGAGGAGGAAGATGAAGATGATGATAACGAATTCTATAACCAGGAGGAACATTCAGGAAATGTATCACCAACAGTAGCTAATTTTAGTGATTTGACTTTCATAAGAGATGGTGCAAAGAAATTAGACCATTGGGATAAAGAAAATCAATCCATTACCACAAGAGATAACTTTTATACTGCCAAAGAAAGAGTTAAAGAGACTGGATCGCCTATTAGTAGGAAAATGAGGCAGATAAGCCATTCTAACTTCAATCCTCAAAAAGAAACATTGCTTCCTGATTCAAATGGGGAGAACACCTCACAGATAAGTGAAATAATTCATTCGACACCATTGATACATTCAAATAATGAAACTGTTACCAATAAACTGATGCCCAAAAATAGAGTAGAGCTTGAAAGTATTAAAGAAAAAGATATATCTTTTCTGGTTCCTGAAGACCATAAGCTTGATACCGCTACCCATAAAAGAAACGTTCAAGCTAGTTCTAAATCAGCAAATGAAAAAAAAAGTATAAGCGACAGTTTTGAAAACCTGAGTGGTTTGGAATTGAAAAGATCAAGTACTCGCACAAAGGAGAATGTTTTTTTGGAAAATCCTGCTGTAGTATCGGATGATAACAATATTAGTACAGAATTGCTTACCTTAGAAGTTGAACTTCTAAAAAAAAAATTATCAGAGAAGGAAAGTCTATTAAATAAAAAGAAAAAAGAGTCACAGGAAAATATCGAAAAGAGCTTTAAAAAGTGTACTGATAAAAAGAGTGTTGACGCAAGTGTTAAATCTATATCTCCAGAGACGGTACCCACTCTTGGTATTGTGAATCAGATTACCAATAAAAATGTTTATGAAACCTATGAATTAAATATTATTGACGAAGCTAGCGAACCTGAATTAGCAAATACATTAAAGAATATTTGCTTGAAATTGAAAACTCCTTATTCTAAATTACCAAGTACGATTGTGAATCTACCTAATTTAGTAAAATCAGAAATGCATCTATTAAGGTTTGCCAATAATGTTCACCAAAAATTATTCTCAACTGACATTGAGGCTCCTATTCTTGGCTTAAGCTCAGTGTTATTTATGGATTCAAGAGTAGGTTATAAAAGGATAACAAGTGAGACTATTAAGCGCTCAAGAATTAGTTTTTTAAAGTCTTTAAATGAAATGGAGAGAAAAATAGATCTTCTCAAAGCTTACATTAATGAGATAGACTAAATCAAAAATAAATAGAAATGATCTTACGAACAAATATTTGATTTAAAAATGTAAAATCTATTAGTAATAATACAGAACGATGAAGAGTCAATGGAGGTTTTCTTTAACATCTCTCAAAACATTTATATAACGCAGGAAGACTGGCTATTTCCACAATTGAATCTAACATACCATCTGTTGCGAGTAAACGTTTTCTGACAACAGTTAATAGAAAAACCACTTGTTTTTTATATTCGGTCATTGCGGAAGACTCATCCTCATTAATGATCTCATCGTATTCTGGAACAACATCTGGAGTATGAAACAAAGCTAGTTCTTTCAAAATACCATCAAGACATGTTTTTTCATCAGTGAAATCGATTTTTGTTGCCAATTTGAAAATAAATATAGGTAACTTATTTAGTGAGGGAATATAGTTTTTGAGATACATGGGAATTGCCTCAATTTTGGGATTGGAGGAATCATCTGAAATATCAATTACAATTTTAAAATATTCCTCCAACATGTCCTTCATCATCACAATTTTTTTTATACTTGTGTCAATGAGAGTATTGTGATCTATCTCTCCAAAATCCTTATTACTATTCGAAAATTCCAAAAGAACCAATTCCATACAATCTTGTACGGAAATTTTATCTTTGAGGTATATTTTTCCAAAATTCGAAAACTCAGATAACCCAATCTGATAAAATAAATTATAAAACAATTTTCCATAATCCACAAGATACAAATTTATTTCATGTTGTAAAGTCAACAGACGCGTAGAATACTGAACAATTCCTACCAACACAAAATTAGAGAAAATATCTGTCAATGGTTTATTTACATTTTTCTCAACATCTTTCCTTAATTCAAGAACTGTGTCTAGTGAAACAGTAACTCTCTCATTTGCCACATATGAATATCCTTCATTTTCTACCTTATCTTCACATATGTGATCACTGTAATCTGTCTCTTTTGTTGGAATTCTCCTTCTTTCATTAATAACATTCAGCTCATTCTCAAGAAACCCCAGATTACTTCTAAATAAAGGACTTGGTTCCTTTGTTGCTGACACGGAAACTTGAGTGCCTGTCTCTAAGTTGCTTTGTTCTGACTCAATCTGAGAAGAAGTATCAGGTGTTTGTATCTGTGATTGTGAATCAATAGGAGAATTTTGCAGCATCTGCAAAGGCTTCAAATATGTCGTAATATCTTTTTGCGAAGCATCTACTCTGACTAGTTTATTCTCATGATTTCTAGGCTTTGAACTGAATGCGAATTGAGATAAATTTCCTAGTTTCGCTGTTGTAGAATTGTTTAGTTTTTGTTTTTTAGTAAGACGTTGATCAGCAACCTTTTTGTTTGAATCCATTTTAGGGAGAATCAGTTCTGTTCTGAAAATTCTACTATCATCTATTTTACTTAATTCATCTTGGATCATGTTTGAAATTGTAGAAATAATTTCTTCCTCATTTAAAAATCTAACTTCCTTTTTTGTAGGATGAATGTTGACATCCATTTGCTTTGGATTGATCTGCAAATTCAAATATATAAATGGTTTGGTGCCTTTGGGAAGGAATATTGAATAAATATTTAATAGAGCCCGTTTCAACGGATCACAATTAACTAGTCGATTATTGATGAAGAAGATTATATGGGATTTTTTATTATTATAATAATTAAGATTTGAGATTTGACCGTTGAAAAATTTTAATCCATGTAATTCATCGCTACTCTCAATAGGAATCAAATTGTTTGATATATCTGATCCATAAATCGACCTAATTTTATCTTGGATGCTAAGTGATTCTCTAATATTGATGGCATTATGTGCTTCTCCTATCTTTTTAACCACAAACCCAACGCCTGGAGTGTGTATTGCATATTTTTGGACTACATCTAGTATCTTCAAATATTCTTCATTGGCGGATCTAAGAGACTTTAAACGCGAAGGAAAATTATAGAAAAGGTTTTCCACCGTAATCTGTGTTCCATTTTTTCCAGCTACTGGTTTCGCATCTGGCGACTCGCCCTTTTTGGAAGGTACCAACTTTCCTTGGGAATACTGACATTTCCATGCACAGGAAGAGTCCTTAGTTTTCGTTATTACTCTAAAGTGTGAGACATGAGATATGGAGGCTAAAGCTTCGCCACGAAAACCATATGTTGATATAGATTGTAAATCCTCGAATGTCGCTAGTTTAGAAGTTGTAAATCTTTGGCATAAAATTGGTAAATCGTCTTTCATTATCCCACTGCCATTATCTGTAACCTGCATTAATTTGAGGCCACCATCCTTTATTGTAACCTGTATTTGTGTCGCCTTAGCATCAATACAATTCTCCAACATCTCCTTTAGTGCATTTGCAGGAGCGACTACAATTTCTCCTGCCGCGATCCTATTGATTACAGATTCCTCCAAGGGCTGTTAAAACTTTTAGTTAGTCAAAATATTCGAAAAATGAAACGCAAACTGAAAACAACAGCTGAAAATGCGTTGTTTGCCACCACTGGAGTTTTCCAATATTTCTGGGTAAGTTAACGGTAATCCATATAACAAAGAAATAAGAAGACATACCTTAATGATACCCATTTTAGCATTTGCTTGTTTTTCTTGGGATTCAGTAGCTGAAGAGTGTTTCGTTGCTGGTCACTAACCGAAATTTATAGTTCAAATCAAGATTCTTAACTATCTTCCAGCGTTTTGATACCTGTATTTTTTTAAATCTGATATTTAGATTTGTTCAAAGCTGTTTTTGAATTCCAATATGCTGTTTTTCAACGATCAGGATTAATCAAAGAAGCTGAATCCTCAATATATTGTGTCCTTACTGAAACCGTTAGAAACGCTATGGTGCTATGTCTGCACTAAACGCGATTACTGCCTATTGTTTGTTTCTTGCGCGTGAAAGACGCGTTCATTTGATGAAATTTATCTGCTCTAAGCGCACATGGTATATGGTTGGTGATGGATGCTCTTTGACACATTGGTCAGCCCATGTCATCCAACAAGTTCCCTCAACTGGATCAAAAGGTTTGAAATCCTTCGTTCGCCTAACTAGCACAAAATATTACGAATTTTAGTGGAAGCTGTTTGTTAAAATTAGTCTTGTTCTGCCGTGCTACTCTTTAATATAATCATGGAAACGAAATCTTAAAACCAGAGGAAAGACAGTCATGTCAACAGGATGCTGTTGCGAGCCCCGGTGGAAATATTAACATCTACCTGGATATCTCAGAATAAAGGCCTTCTAGTAAGAACTTCAAAAGAAGTAATTAGATATTACTGTTGTGAATAACATTAGTACATTCATTCCCCTTGAATCAAGATCCTTTTTTCTTCTATCTAAGTACTATATTCTAATTCTTTTCCATTCTCCTGTTTCTACCTTTCTTAATTATTATTATTTGTTTTTTTCTGCTTTGCTTGGTTTACTGTTGTCAATTTAGTGCATTTTCTTATTTAATCTACTTGCATCCTTGCTCTATTCATTTTCGTTTTTTTTTTTTCATTCTCAAACTTAATTCAAATCTGTTCAATCTGTGGCTGCTAAAAAGTTTGACCAATTTATCATATACCGAAACCAAATAGTTTGTTTGATGTTTCACGAAGTGCAGCACATTCACAGTTTATTAAAGATCTTACACTCGTATAACACACTATAACTTGGAAATGTCATCCATAGGCTTGGGGAATTCCCCAGTAATATATCCAACACCATTGAATACCGAGTCTGCTGCCAGTGGCAGTGAGCGAAGATCAGGCGGTCAACATGGAAACTCACACAGAGTGCAAGCTAGTGGATTCAATAATACATACAATGGCAGTAAACTTGTTTCTCCAGTCTTGACACGTTCCTCCCCGTTGATTACCAAATACACAAAAAGGAGATTGAAAAAGGTGAAAAAGTTATATGGTAACAGCTCAACTACGAGCCTTTCTAACGAATACACCAGCGGCAATCAGAAATTGACATCCTCAAAGAATAACATCAGTGATCAAGCCATGAAAAAGGACAATCCTATGTATATTAAGGATACTAATGAATATAAATTACATTTGATCAGAAAAGTGTTCTTGCCAAAGCTCCCGATGAATAATAATATTCAAGACTATCTTCCAGCACTAACTTCTTCCTCTCCTGTCGATATTGAGCTTTACTGTTTTTTTGGACTAATTTTTAAAAACTTTATAAACCTGTGGTATTCCAGAATATCTGATAATGACGAATTCACTCTTGAAATAATAGATGTTTTGGCTCATCTAACAAGAAACTTAGAAACAAGATTTCGCAAATTGAACTTTTCGAATTTAATACTTGATGAAATACCTTATATATTGAACAATCATAGGGAATTTTACTTGTTTTGTTTGAATAACTTAAACTCTCAGTACATTCAATCGAGTGATATGAAGGAGGCTTTCGATCTTTTGAATAATCATCCAGCTTTGAGTAGCAAATTCAAGGAAAATGAAGTCAATTCATTTTCAAGCTTCATTAATCTCGATAATAATCGTCAAAACCTAAAGGTTCGGCTGACTCATATGTTAAATAAATCCAATACACAAGAATTACATGAAAACAGTCAAGATACTCGTTCCAATAATAATGAGGATGTTAGTGTATTAAGTGATAGTTTGTTCATACCTGAGAGAATCCCGATCCACAATAAAGAAGAAGAGAAGGCACTACTAGAGGAAAATTATTTGTTTTTATTATCTAAGGGAATTTTAGCACTTTTATTGCCTGTTGATTTGCTGGATTGCCATCTAGCCAAATTTTTTATGAGAAGTATATTTGCAAATATTGTTCTTCGGTCAATCGTTAAGAATTTATCAGAACCCGATATCCTATATAAAATATTGATCGCTATTTTCTCTAAAATAAGTGACGAAAATGATACTTCAGTAAAACGGAAGAAAAACAAAAGTGAATCAGAACAAAATGAAGTTACTACTGTTTCCGATAACGGTAACAATATCAGTATCAACTCTATGATTACGCTACCGAAAACTATTAAATGGAGAATACTTGAGTTATTTAGAAAATTATCGCATTTTATTGCATACTTAACTGACTCAAGCAAATCCTCAACTTTGAAATCAGATAATAAAACTAAATTCGGGGTTGAGGGCTTTGATATGAAAGATAAAGATGCAGAAAACAGCAATGACCACCATTCTCGAACCAAAAGAAGTCAAGACAATTTTTTGGCACATCCTGAAATTCCTATAGTCGATAGATTTTTCTTAATATTTTTCAACAACTTGTTTAATTTTTCCATCGAAAACCCTGTTCTATATTGTATTATGAAATATTTTGGATTATGGTTTCTCAGTTATAATATAGAAGAAATAAAGCTACAGTCTAAAAAAAAGAAAAATGGTATGAATGAGAACCATAAGCTAAACAGCTTGATTAACCGCAATCTATTTTCGATCAGAATAAATCAAATAATTTACAACTTAATAAACAAGTTGGTCATCTCCAGATTTTTGAAGAACGAGGAATTCATTGTGTCCATTATTCAAACTTTCAGGCACTTATTATTTCCAAATGATAGCGAAATGGGACCTCCTAGAAAAATTCCAGATATCGAAGAATTAGAAACTATTAAAATAGAATTGTTTCAGGTAATGAAGAAGAATATTCCGGGATGGTTCAAGTTATTTGTATTCAATGAAATGCCTAATAAGTCATATTATTTTTTCACCAACAAACCTTATGATTCAAAAGGCAAAAGAGTGGATGAAGACGATACTGGTGATATATTTATCGATGAAATAGATTTAAATGATGATGTGATTGAGCTGTCGCTGACAACAGATGATATGAAGTTCGAACCTTCTGGAAATAATTTAGGCAACACGCAACATGAGGGTCATAATGATACGCGAAGCAATGGAACTGGTACTCGAATGAACAATAGAAACACTTTATTCAGGTCTATGGTGAAAACAAAGACAGATTATAAGTTGTATCTTTTTATTGAGAGTCTTAAGGATAATGATTTCAATAAATTATTAATTTATAATATTCTAGATCACTTTTTAATTGAATTATTCCCTGAAATGGCCAATTTGACTCCATCTGAATTAGAAAGGCATTAAATAGTACTAAAATGTTTCCGTTAAATTAAAGATTATTGTATTTATATATATGTGAATATATAGGTGTGATTGTGATTGTGATTGTGTGTGTGTGTTTACATAAAACATCATTTTTTGCAATTCTAGAGGATAAGGGCACAAATGTCGTAAATAATAGCTTTATTGGCAAATCACGATACCCAATTCACTAATGATTTTGAAAATTGTTAAAGCTATCTTTGTAACGAGAGCCAGTACTATAAGCTTTTCACCTCGATCAAATACTTTGAAATTAATACACAACATGTTTTTGAATTTTCTTATTTGATGATAATATATGCAAACTTCAATAAATTGAACTCAGTACCAAATCCTAATATGGATAATAGAACGTCATTGAGCTCGAATAATTCGAAACAAAAAAGCATTTCCAAAAGAAGTATGTGCCGATATCATAATTATTTTCGTCTATTGTTTGGCTATAATTCAAATTTATCAAAGTACTAAAATAATAAACAGTCATATTTTTGAACACCCATTAAACTGACAAAAACTGTTTAGCCTTGTTATTTTTATATTATCCATTACCTGTAAAAATAAATGACATTTAGAATCGAGCGATATTTGAGATTATGTTTTCTATGAATATTGTTCTTCTTTTCGTTTTAATTTTCTAATGCAATAAAAAGGAAAAGACTTATAAATCCTTGAAAAATTTAGTGCGTTCTCTTCTTGGTTCGATTTCATCAAGATTAAGAGTAGAACCCGGAATGACATTTCTAGATGATCCTGCAGGAATTATTCTGTCTTGAGTGAATTCATGGAAAAGTTTTTCAGGCTGGTTCAATTGGAATAATTGGAACAATTGCTGTTTCTTTTCTACACCAGATCTGTATTCTTTGGTGGCATTTTGGACATCCTCCACTGTAGTTTGTTTGCCCAATAGAGATTGCAAGATAGTCTTACCATCGTGCTTAGATTCCCAAGATTTGTTTAATGAGTAAGCTCCAAGAATAGCAGCAGAGACACCAAATAAATAGAGAACATGCGAGTTTATTGGAGATTCAGCAGGTGCTAATTCAGGGCCGTGATGGTGATCTTCATGGTGATGCTCTTCGTGGTGGTTCAAAGGTCTTGAAGAAGCGGAGAATGATCTTGCAAAAACAGCTTGAGAGACCTTCAAACCGTGACTTTTGGATATTTGAAGAAACATGCTGTGGATCAATGATAATTGTGCAGAATCAATATATTTGTGAGTAAAGGATTGGCTTTGAGGATTCAAGATATGAATTCTCAATAAGAGGTTTCACAGGTTATTAGGAGTTACCACATAGAGAGACACACTTAGCAGCTAGAGATATATTATAAAAATTTTTTTTCTCGCTATGAGTGAGGCCCTACAAACAAGTGCCCAATTTTTTTTTTTTATTGAAAATTGCAGCAATTTGATTGGATTTATACAAAAATACTAAATGCACACCAGTAATATGCCAACGGTAAACTGAACCTTATAGTGAAGTCATGTTTGATTCCTAATCACTAATGGCTGAATATATCAGTAAAAACGAAAAACTCAGCAAACACATAAAGGGAAATCGGAGAAAGTATAGAGATACTGTAGATGCAACGTTGTAAGCCTGAATATAAACTGAAACAGTATAGAAGGCTAGAATGGAAAATTGTAGAAACAGTCGGTTGGTTGTGCCTCGAGATAAGAGTAAGACAATACCAGACTTAACCGCCGATACACTTGGTAGAAAACTCAAGATCAAATAACCGAGAGTAAGCGTTCCAGTGGAGTTGCAAACAGAAAAAGAATAAGCAGACGCTGAGTAAGTGAGTAACATTAAAAATATTTTGCAAACAAACCTTCAGGAAATCTGGGTATTGTTAGAGAAATCTTTTAAACTTTCAACAAAGTATTTCGTTCTCTCAAGAATCAGGCTTTTGTTGGATTCTACTGACATCTTTCAGCTTTCATCCACCTACGAGCTGCGGAACAAACCCGATCAACTGGAAAGTCTGACAGAAAGGCTTTCTTTAAGAAGGTAAAGCGAGAGAAAGTGTCTCTGTGCGCTGTTGTAGAAACCAGGTGAAGAACAAAGTATTTGAATAATGGTGAAGACTTCCGTGAAAACGACAGAAGTAAGCTTATATGAATTCATGTTGAATTGTGATGAATTCTGTCTTGAGCGCTGCCAGTTTGATTTCAACAATATATGTAGCTACAAAGATCCCTACAATGAAACTCTGCTTCAGCCTGGTCTAGGAGATTATATTCTTGAATGTCAAATCGATACAAAACAGATAGACGCAGATTTCAAAGATTTGATCCGCGATGACGCTATGAGTTGCGACTCATTGCCGAAGTACTTGCAATCTATATACTTCATCACCAAAGGTATTCTAGCGAATTCTTTTCAGAGAGAAAACAGCGAAAATAGATCAAAAAAGCTATTCTGGGAAGAATTTACAACCAATAATTGCAAGAACTTGTATATCAATGATTCAATGACTTTTTCAGAGCTTGAGGAACAGCTCTGTTATTCTAACATGCTAACAGAATTGAATTGTTATACAATATTGTATGAAAATGGGTTTCTGGACGAGTTTCTAGTGAACCTTCTGCAACAACAAAAATTGCCTTTTTCACTTCTTTCTTTTGCTACAAAATTTGGCTTCTTGGATAATTCAATGAAAGAAAGCTTTAAAAACAAATTGTTTGAATTGTTAGTAGATACGCCTAATATTACCCCGCAAGAGTTTAGTAATAATGTAGATTTGCATTTTCAAAAACTGCAGAATGAAATCACGAATATAGAGAAATGTGCAAAATCCATGATACTAGAAAAAAGCATAATCGATGAAAGAGAGATCACACATAATGTAAAAGGACGTAAATACGCCAAAAAATTAGGATCAAAAACATTGAAAGACTCAAAAGTTAGAAAAGTTCGTAGAAAAATCGAAAAACTATCGAAGCAAAAAATGAATAAAGACTACGACAGCTCAAATATCATTGATTTTAATATAATAAATGAAACTGCAAATAAAGAGATAGAAAAAATTGATTTTGAGAGCATTATCATGGCCTCTGAATACTGCGTTGATGTGGAAAATGCAGAATTAAATAATCATCAAATCAATCATGCTAATTTGACTACAACAACAGATAATATTCTAAATAGTTCCGATAACTCGAGATTTTACAACAATTTCTTTAAAGAGATTGAACAAAGCTTGGCCAATAAAGATAATACCGATGCATACCAGGATGAGAACGTCCCCAACCTCTCCGAAATTGAGGAAATTAGAAGAATGCTGGAGAATGAGAAAATTATACCGAAATAATAAATGAAATTATTTCTTCATGAAGAAATCATAGAAAAAAAGTAACAAGAATTCGATGTTACAGGTTTCATATATTCGAAATCAAGTAGTTTTCACAGATCTTCGTCTTATTATGCACACATTATGCACATATCTATTCTATAATTGAGCGGTCTTACACCATATTTTAATATTACAAATTCACAACATCTATACAGTCTATAGTAGATAAACATACAACTACTTTTGATATTGCGACGCCGTTTTCAACCCTCTAAGTTGCTGAGAAGATACTTTTTGTAGGAATGGCTATCGAAGTGACTGTCATTCAATAGAAAACAACTTATAGACGTACTGATGGAATCCCAGTAATCAAAAAACTTTGAGGAAATCAATGGTATTACGATTTATAATATTTAAGCCAATTCAGACAATTTCTTTAAAGGGTATTGATATGATGTGTAATATATTCATCTCTATAGTCGTTATTTCTGATGTAATTCATTGATTCTCGGTTATGCAGCACTTTTATAGATGCATTCTTTATTCATTAGATTCTAAGAAATAGAAGATTTATACGGTTGAACAAGAGGAAGAAAACTCAAACAGAAAAATTTTTTTTTTTTTTTGAGTTTTTTCTACTATTGCAGTTTTCAAGAAAATTTTTTAAGCTGCAGAATGAAAAAATATATATTTAACCATCTCAACTTCTGATCATTCTAACCCTTATACAACATCATAACTTGAGCAATCATTTATAATACTCATTAACTATCAACATAATTAGTATAATATCCATACAAAATGAGTGAAACCATCAGTAACGTTGACGAAAACTTAATCGAAAGTAACTACCACGAAGTTGCACACACTTTTGATGACTTGAACTTGAAAGAAGAAATCTTGAGAGGTATGTAATTTTCACGAATTTTTTTTGCCATTGGGCAATGATATCTGAATTATGTTGCCCATTGTGCGAGAGTATCGAAATAGGGGAAGAGTAATCAAGCCTTGATGAATGAGTGAACGATTAGGTGAAGATGAACTGTTCGATGATTGATAGCCGTTCAGCGTGACATGTGCGCCTATTTTTCTTTGGCGAAAAGGTTTTTTTTTTTATACTACCACTGTGAAAAATCCACTTTGAATGAGGAATTGATTTGATTGAAGTTTAAGGGTTTTCTTTGTCAAATGAAAACAGTTTAATAAAAGCAAAGATTAATTATGGTTTCTAATAATATATTATGATTGATTTTAAGAATTTACTTGTTTATGTGCTAATGGATCACCAGTTTTCATTCGTTATGTTTAATTTTTTTTCATGTGGTTGTGAACGAGCGATATTTTTATATCTCCACGCAATTAAACATCACATCATCTTTGCTATTGATCTGGGCTAAAGAAGACTTTTTGTTTCTCACATTGAATATTTTTGTCCAGATTTTTTCGTGATATCCAAGAATGAACTAAAAGATTTTCCATATGTCATGAAACATTTACTTTTCTAGCAATACAGCTCTTCAATTTTACAAAGATTTTTTAACTCTGATGTGGTGAAAAATTCAAAGACATTGTCTTGCTCTTCTTTTTTTTTAACTATTTTAATGTGTCTCACAATACATTCTTACTTCAGAGAATACTAACATTTATTTGCATTACGAACAAAAAAGGTTAACTCTATGTGCGTATGGTATCGACTCATTCTGCCTTTATAATTGAAAGGAATTCCCGTTTGAGTTACTAGCGAGAACGTGCTTCCTGAGCTTGAGATCTCTTTGAGTGTTTTTACTTGACAGGCCGGGAAACTGAACACTCTGCAATATCATAATGTATCATTTAGTGGGAACCATATTTTGTTTTTGTATTTGCGCAAAATTGTTTATTATAGGTATCTTTGCTTACGGTTACGAAGAACCATCAACAATTCAACAACGTGCCATTTTACCAATTGTTTCTGGTAGAGATGTTTTGGCTCAAGCTCAATCCGGTACCGGTAAGACTGCTACCTTCACCATTTCTACTTTGCAAAGAATTGACAGTAGTTTGAAGGCTACCCAAGCTTTGATTTTGGCCCCAACCAGAGAATTGGCTTTGCAAATCCAAAAGGTTGCTTTAGCCATTGGTTACTACATGGATATCACTATCCACGCTTCTATTGGTGGTACTTCTTTTGAAAACGATACCAAGGCTTTGAGAGCTGGTCCACAAATTGTTGTTGGTACCCCAGGTAGAGTTTTCAACATGATTGAAGAACGTATCTTGAAAACCAACCATGTTAAGATGTTTGTTTTGGATGAAGCTGATGAAATGTTGTCTTCTGGATTCCAAGAACAAATCTACAACATTTTCACTTCCTTGCCAACCACCACTCAATCTGTTTTGTTGTCTGCTACCATGCCAAGTGAAGTCTTGAAGGTCACTGATCAATTCATGAAGGACCCAGTCAAGATTTTAGTTAAGAAAGATGAATTGACTTTGGAAGGTATTAAACAATACTTCATCAATGTTGAAGAAGATCAATACAAGTTTGACTGTTTGTGTGACTTGTACGATGCTATCTCTGTTACTCAAACTGTTATTTTCTGTAACACCAAGAGAAGAGTCGAAATCTTGTCCAACAAGTTGAAGGAAAAAGATTTCGTTGTTTCCAGTATTCACTCTGAATTATCTCAATCCGAAAGAGATATCATTATGAAGGAATTCAGAACTGGTTCTTCCAGAATTTTGATTTCTACCGATTTGTTGGCCAGAGGTATTGATGTCCAACAAGTTTCTTTGGTTATCAACTACGATTTACCTTCAAACAAGGAAAACTACATCCACAGAATTGGTAGAGGTGGTCGTTTCGGTAGAAAGGGTGTTGCTATCAACTTCATCACTGACAAAGACGCCAGCCAAAAGACCGAAATTGAAAAGTTCTACTCTACTCAAATCGTTGAAATGCCTGCTGAAATTGACTCTTTGTTCTCTTAGGTTATTTTTTGTATGTTGAAATTTGCAGCCTTGATTTATCTCTTTGACTAATATATATTTTTTCTTTATTCGGATAGGATAAAGCAGTTTATCAAAGGAAAATCGACTAGGGATGTATTGAGGGAGAGACATGATAGCAAAATCGAAAAAATCAAAAACAAATGATCGTGAACATCGGTATACAAGCCAACAAGTAATGCAACTCGCACCTTGCTGTATTCAGGACTCAGTTTTTAGAAGCATTTCATGCTAAACATTTTTTATGGTTTTTTTTTTCTTTTGTTGACTTTCTTTTTTTCTCCTGTATTTTCTTTACGGTATTCAAGGATATATTGTGATAATGCATAGCTAGGTTATTTATTATTATCTGTATCTGGTGTGTTTTCGTCTTTGATGTAACATATCAACGGTGTTATCCTCAAAATCTCAATTGGGTATATTTTCTTTTTCCAAATTGGAGAACCCCATGTTGAAAATTCACGTCAAAAATTTCTGGCCTGCGGAGCTTCACCTGATTAAAAGCAAGACGCCGCAGAGGTTTACATCAATGTTGGTTTGCCTGCGTGCGAATATCTCACAGCCCAAGAGACCATCTGTTGGTGGTACATGTGTGTACAGCGAACTTCTATTATCTTGAGCCAATAATATTGCAACTTCGGAGTCACCTGTACTTAGCGATTACAATAGATTGTAGCCAATGTGACTCGCAGATATTGATGAAACATTATCAGAGTTTATATCTGAATGCATAGGAGCGTTTTGGATTTCGAATCAGATACTATTTCTGAAAAACGAAGTGAAACCGCTCAATTTTCTGCCACTCTAGCAAGCAATATCTGGAGAAAAGAACCAGGATCATCCACATCAAGAACAGACAATGTAAGCCTTTTGGCATAAAAAAGAGCATTTCTCGTTTGAAATGTAATAACTGCACGACGAAGAGCCCACTGTAAACCTTTCTTTGCAAATATCCTATCTATCTAGGCCCAAGACCCGATCGCGACTGTCCTGAGCACTGACTAGGAAACCCATAGTGCGGGCTCTGGTTGGCCTATTTGCTGGTTTTTGGCATCGATCGCCATTTTCTGATTATGTAAAATGTCTGTTTTGTTTAGTTAGGAACCGTACTGTTGAAAGAACTTTATTTTAAGTAGCTGGAAAATTAAGAGATATTCCGCAGAGTCGCTAGTGTCTTCAATAATTAAAAATGGGGGGGGGGGATGGGGCAGGCAGGTTCTGCTAATGGTCAGCCGCTGGTGTGCTTCGAAGGGGAATACGCCCAACGAATGCAGGCGCACATTAACTATTTGGGCCCGTCCTTAGATTGATTCTGTCGCAGGTTGAATACTTTTTTTCCCGCTTTCTCTCTCTGTTTCTTTCTCTTTCTTTTTTTTCTGTGATTCTCTACCTTTGTTTTGTTTTTCACTTGTACTTCAACTTGCTTGACAATTTTTCCGCTAAGTTACTCAAATAGCGAGGGTTTGACATATATAAAGCGAGCCGATTCCCCCCAAGTTCCCGAGCAAAATCTTGCAAACATGGACTGGAAAAAAAAGAAATTCTTTATACTCCCTTATAATTCAACTTCAAGTAGCTTTCCCTTGTTGAATATTCCTGATTTAATCATTTACTCTAACTGACTATTTACACGTCCAACTTATCATTCTTTGTTAGAGTTAGTGATTAGCCTAGCAGTTTTACTCAATCACGTATCGAAGCTAACCGCACCACGAATAGCCAAATTAGTATTTTTTCATAAGTCTCCATATCTCGTGCTTATCTTATCTAATCATCTGTTATAAACCACGTTAGACCAACAAAAAATGTCAATTGATCATATCGCCCCAATTACTCCGGAACACTATAAGTTTGCCAAAACAAAGAAAATAACATTGGTGTTGGCTCCATTTTCCGGTGGTCAAGGCAAAGGAGGTGTTGAAAATGGCCCGGACGTTATGTTGAAACATGGCTTAGAAAAAGACATCCGTAAACTTGGCTGGGATCTAGAGATCGCAACCCCTTTGGGTAACGGCGAGGAATTCTTGAAAGCTAAGAGTAATGCAGATGATACTTTTGGCAAATGTAAGAGACCTAGATTAGTTGGTGATGCAACAAAGAAGATTTACTCAGCAGTGAAAGAGGCTGCCTTAAGAGGAGATATTCCTGTCACTGTTGGAGGTGACCATTCAATTGCTATTGGTACAATCGCAGGCTCTTTCGCTAAACACCCAGATGCTTGCGTTTTATGGATAGATGCTCACGCGGACATCAACACCCCTTCCTCCACAGATTCAGGTAATTTACACGGATGTCCAGTTTCTTTCCTCATGGGTCTTGACAAAGAATCATATCCACCTGAGCTCCAGTGGGTTCCTACAGTACTCAAAACCAATAAAATTGCCTACATAGGTCTCAGAGACGTTGACGATGGCGAAAAAGAAATCTTGAGAAAACACAATATTCAAGCTTACTCCATGTACCATGTCGATAAATATGGTATCAACAAGGTTGTTCAAATGGCTTTAGACAAAATAAACCCAAATAGAGACTTACCAATTCATTTCAGTTACGATGTTGATGCTATTGATCCATTATACGTCCCTGCTACAGGAACCCCTGTAAGAGGTGGCTTGACACTTAGAGAAGGATTGTTTATTGCAGAAGAAGTCGCAAATACTGGCTTGCTTTGTGCTTTAGATGTTGTTGAAGTCAATCCAGACTTAGCAGCACATGATATTCATGTTCTTGACACAGTATCTGCAGGCATTTCTATCGCCAATTGTGCATTAGGTGATACCCTTTTATAAGCTTACTTTTTTTCTTTTTTTAGAAAAAAATGCTATTCAATAAGAGGGAAAACTTCTAATATAAGTTTTTTTTTTTAGATTATTATAGATTGAATATTCCAAATGAACGAGCATACCGATTGCAATCTTCAATATTTTTTTCAAAAATTTCAAGTTAGTAATTAGAATATTTTCTTTTTCTCTTGTTTCTGACACTTTGACTAAAATCGATCATTACTTTTCTACCATCTATGATTAGATCATTCTTAGTTATTTTTATGTAAGCAGATTCACAAATCTCAGTAGTCCTAAATTCAACAAACCCATAGCACAAACTGGTCCCTGTGTCTTTATCCTTTATGATGTTGACTTCAACTACATCACCAAACTTATTAAATATTAGCTTTAAATCTTCATCATTCGTTATAGGATTTAGTTTATATATGAAAAGTATATTTTCTAATGGCCTCGAGTTTCTTGATGGTAAATCTCCCAAAAGCTCTAGTGTCAAAGTTTGTGAATCCATTTCTTGTTTTTCCATCTTCTGTAAATCATATTGATCTTCCTCCATATTCCTAATTAGCTTCAAATATTGATCTGAGTTATCTGTTTTAGTTAAATCATCTGGTATCTTCAAATAGGGTAATAAGTTTTCAGGATATATGGAATTTGAGCCACCTCCCAATTCATCATTTTGATATTCGGAAACTATTTGATTTATAGGTGCGAATTTAGCTATTTTTTTGGAGAACATGTGAGTTCTATTTTCTTTTCTATCAAAAACAAATGGATCTTCCAATACATAAACATTTCTTATTATTATGTCATTTGAAGAGAAATTATTTTTATTTATATTATTCAATGTGTTGAATCCTTCAGAGATTTGTCCAAAAACAATATCACCCTTGAATCGATCACTCAATTCTCGCTCATCATCACTTAGGTATATTCTTATTTTCGAAGTTGATCTTTTATTTTCAACCATAATTGAAACCGATCCGATTTTTTTATCAATTTGGACGTCATCAGGTACAAATCCTACTGATGCATTGTTAATATTTTTAGTTATTGCGCTTTTTTCTGTAGATGGATTCATAATATGCTTTTTCGATATGTCAACAAGATCCCATATTGATGCTCCTATTTTCAGTACAGGATATAACTTATCACTAAATTCAACTTTGGCATCCTTTTCAAAACTATGAAACTTGCAAAATTTGAAATACTTAATCTTGCATAGCTTTATAAAATTAAAACAGACAACAGGAAGTTCTTGATAGTGCAAATCAACAACAATAGTTCCATGTGTGGTCTCAAGCAATACACTCATTATACACAATACTTATCTAAATTTTGTATTGATATTAGATAAACTATTCACAACGTTCGAAATCGCATTTTGTAATCTAGCTATAGATGTAAAATTTAACTGTTATGCTTACTCAATTAAGAGTTAAAAAAAAAAAAAAAATTACCACATCAATATTTCATTTGGAGATTCAAATTCTAATCACGACTCAAACCTCTCTAATATTTTAGAAAGTAAAAATTAACTTTGAATAGACCTCAGAAAAATCCAAGTCCAATGTCCAAAAAGGCAATTGGCCTAATAAGCTCTAATAACCCCTTAGTATTGAAGCGTCAAGAAATAAATAATGCTTCGGGCGATGAAGAGGAGAATCATGATGGATTTCTTGAAATTGATAAAGAATTTGGATTCAAGAATAAAAAGAAAAATAATAAAAAAAAACATCAGCTCTTACGTCTTGATGAGTCAGATGATGAATTAGAACATAATGATTATAACAAAGATTCATTGAAGTCGCAGAAATCTGATGATGATACAGACATGTTTGCCGATCTGGAGGATGAGAAAGACACAAAAGAAAAATCTGAAGAAGAAGGTATGGATTCCGAAAATGAGGACTCAAACAATGTGAAATTAATGGATATGACCGAGTTTCAAAAACAGATAGGCATTGAAACTCCCGAAACTATATTGACAGGAAAACATGGCAAAAAGTCACGATTCGATGAAGTTGAGTTTGCTGATGCAGATGATAACTACAATAACGACGAGAGAAAAAATGATAGTATCAAATTTACATCTTTTAGCTTATCAGAGGAGATGAAAGAGGGCAGATTTGACAGTAATGAGAATTTTATAAGATATGAAAACGATACTGAAAAAGATCAGGATTCTTGGTTGATGAGTGTAAAACAAAGCGACATCATGAAAGCCAAGAAAGAACAGGAAAGATTGCTTAGAATGAATAATGAGTACAAAATAAGTAAAAACCAACTTGCTGATGCTACAAAAATGGAGGATTTATTAATCTCATTGATCGTTGAGTTGGAGGTAGACGAATCATGCATGGAATTATTGAAAAAATTGAATAACCAAGTCATGAAGTTCAAACAAAAAAACAAAAGGAAAGAACAGAATACACAAGAGTTGAAAGATCCGATAAGGAGAACAAAATTCAAAATCAAAACTATCACAGAGATAATAGACAGTTTATCAAAAATTCTGGATGAAAAATTTCCGCAAACTATGATATACGAATTCACTAGAGAGGAACTTATAAGAAAATATGAGAAAGTCAGTGGAAAAAAATTTATTAAGCAGCAATTTTTAGATGCCAAAAGCGATGAAAAAGGTGATGAAAATAACGATAGCAACCATAACAGTAAAAAACGAAAATATACTGATCTTAATGATGTTCTGATCAACCAAGATAAGAAACTGTTGAAAAATGATGTAACAGTCAAACAATGGGAATTTAAATGGATAGGCAAGGAGGATACTGTATATGGACCTTACTCGACACAGGAGATAAAAGCTTGGAAAGAGACCTATTTTCAAAATAGAGTACTTATCAGGAACATTCAAGATAATGACGCCAGCTTTATTAATATTCGGGACTGTACAATCTGATGGTTTATTTTGAATTCCGCAAATCTGATTCTTGAATTTAAATATAAATGAACCTATGAAGAATCAAGTAATTACTGTATACACTGTCTTTTTGTCTCTTCTTAGGCTAATGAAATGTATAACACACCGTTTCCTCTAATGAATGCATTTTTGTACTGTTTTATAACTTTTTCGTTGGAGAGTTCCTGGGAATTAGACAATACAATATTCATGAAACTGTCAATTGTCTCCAATGATCCACGGAACTCGATTCCTGAATATAATTTTACAATCACCTGATTGCCCTTAAGGTTTCCGAGAAAATTTGCAACACCACTCATATTGGAAAATATTCACAAGCTAAGAATTATTCAGGAAGGAAAATTAAAAAGATGCAACTTTAAAAGGTAATTTTTCAGATTCAGACAACTTGTTTTCTGGTATCTGTTATAGTTTCTTTTAAGTATTTTGATTATAATATGATTCAACTGAAATAAAAGAAGACTGTTTGATTTGGTAACTGTTATAAACTGTACGCATTGCATTGTTTTCTCTAGGGTTTTTTTCTAGTCTTTTTTCAAAATCCTATGATAATTTTTTTCCTTGATCTTTTCAATGCCAAAATCACGTGGTTACGAGCATTTATCTGTTGTAATCTCTAAAAATTCAACATGAAGTTTCTTTATATACCAGTATTACAGACATTAAGCAGACTTGCAATAACGGATGCAAGCATGAAAGCTTTGTTAATATTTGGCGAAAAATAAAAGTAACTTTCCAGTATAAAGAAACTTCCCAATATAAAGGAAATTTCCAGTATAAAGGAACTTTAACAGTGTCGAATCCGATATATTAAATTCATCGCTTCTATGTTTTTATTATACCTAATTTTTGTATTAAAATCGCAAAACTAGTAATGATGTGCAGATACAACTATATACAAAAATAAATTTATGCATATAATCTAGGATTGAAACTACACAATCCGCTATAGAATATAGCGTTTAGCTCAAAACTACCCGGTAAAACTGATTTTGAATTTTTTTCACATTTAGATATCTACGCAGGAGGAAGAAAAGCCGCAAAAAGCACTGATTGAACCAACGGATACAAGAACATCCAGGTGAGAATAGCTTTGTCAAAAAAATCCAATCTGTTCGTGTTAAACACTTTTCCAACAAGCATTTTCTTATTGTTAAATTCTACCAACTTTAAAGCAAGATACCAATATGGTAGAGCGAGAAACCCAAATATTCTTACAAGAATCTGTACATGGAAGTTGAGTACAGCCACTAGCAAAAAAATCATTGAAAAATGGTAGTAAGAGACTAAGTTCATGCAATAGTATCTACTTTCAAAAGTTCTTATGGATTTCCAAATGAGTAAGATCACTGGAATTGCAATCAAGAAATTTGGAATGTTATTGGGGGTGTAATACTTCAAGAAACCAACATTCCAGTAATTTCCTTGTGCGAATTGAAAAAAAGCAGGTACCAACTTATTACACCAAATAGCTCTATCGGGACACATGTTCTGGAATGGAATATAATTTGCCAACACTAAGCTGCAAAATAAAATCATACCTGAAACCAAACTTATGAATGCGTCCAACTGGTATAATTTTCTCAAACCCGAGATGAAATCATAAAGATACAAGTATCCCACAAATATGACATTGAGCCTTACTTGAACTCCAATAGACAAAAATATGGAGGACAAAATATATGAAAAGTAAGGGAACAACTTTCCTAAAAATGCAAAACGCTTAAACTCTATAGAATTCTCGGTATCATTATTCTTCATTGAGATCTCTCTAAGATATAGGCAAATAAACGTCAATAAAGTGGCCAAACTTTCCAGATAAGAGGTAATGAGAAAAACTCCTGCGGGATTCATTACAAATATTAAACAAGTAATAAGCGCGAATCTTTGAATGTCCTTGACTATACTGAATTTTTTGAAGACACTCGTGGTTAAGTCGTATAATACAAGGACGGAGAAATAATTGGAAATGTTAGATATCAACACTCCTATAATTAGCCTCGAATAGAAATTATTATTTTTCAAAGGTATGTAGGAGATAATTCTCCACCACAAGGGACAAAATACATATTCATGTTCGTATGTAATGCCATTTTTAAACAATTTAGTGAAGTAGACATTATCCCAAATGACGAGTTTATTCAAAAAATTCTCTATCAATGCCTCATATTTTGGATCGTAACTTATAAGTTGTGCTTTGTCTTGAAGGATTTCCTTAGAATTCAAGATAATCTGCGATGATGTATCAAACTGTGCTGAGGTGAAAAATATCAATACGCATTGCAATCCCTTGATAAATAGGAAAAAAAGTGTTATCCTGAGAAAATGAGAGAATTTCATGCTGTTAAACAATAAAGCAAAAGATGTATTGGGCTCAAAAATCACGACAACCCAACCATAACAGGCTCATCCAATGTTTCGCATATTTACTACATGTTGATGATATAATGTTGTCACAATTTTTATACTTTTTTAAGATTTGTGGGTCTATCGAATTTGTAAATATTTGTTCCGCATGATGAAAAAAAAAAAGCTATAGTGAGCGAGCCTGAGAATGAAATATAAGATGACTCAATTTTGAAATTTAATTACATAAATCCTTTATATTCCTTTGATGAAATTTTACCAAAATTGCAATTTAAACATTAAATAATTGCTACAAGAAATTTTTGATTTTTAAAACCAAGTTGCTCAAATGTCGACAGCTGATAAAAAAAAAGTGGATCCATTCAAATCATTCATTGCGGGGGGTGTAGCTGGTGGTGTTGAAGGTGTAATTACGTATCCATTCGAGTTCACTAAGACAAGACTACAGCTTTCTTCAACTGGAACAAGAAATCCTTTGGTTGTGATTTATCAGGTTTGCAAAACCCAAGGGCCGCTGTCGCTTTATGTTGGTTGTCCTGCATTTGTTATAGGTAATACTGTAAAAGCATCTGTGAGATTCTTAGGATTCGATTCTATCAAGAAGTTGTTAGCAGATGATAAAGGAAAATTGTCAGGACCAAGGGGGGTTTTGGCTGGTTTGGGAGCAGGTGTTTTAGAATCGTTTTTAGCTGTCACCCCTGCAGAAGCTATTAAGACTGCATTAATTGATGATAAAAGAAGTGCCAATCCTAAATATGCTCAAACGTTTGGCTCTATACAGGTCATGAAAGATCTAGGATTGCGTGGAATCTATGCAGGATTTTTGCCAGTAACGTTGAGGCAAGCATCCAATCAAGCAGTTAGATTAGGTGCATATAATGCAATTAAAACGAAAATCTATGATTTCTACAATATGAAGCATACAGAAACGTTGAATAGTGGATTAACTTTTGCAATTGGTTCATTATCTGGAATTATAACAGTTTATACCACTATGCCTATCGACACAGTCAAGACAAGAATGCAGTCTTTAGAATCACAAAAACTATATAAGAGTACATTGGATTGTTTTGTCAAGATTTACAAAAACGAGGGTTTGAAGGCATTCTGGAAAGGAGCCACTCCTAGATTAGGTAGATTATTTTTTAGTGGTGGTATAGTCTTTACAATTTATGAAAAAATGCTTCAAGTTATGGGTTAAGCAGATTTACAAATATTTTTGTTTCTATTTGAATATTGTTTCACTTGTTTTCTAGCCTTTTTAGTTTTAGATTGAATTCTTTGTTGATTTACACTGTGATATGATTATATGCTGAGAAACAGGATATTTACAAATTATCAGTTTTTTTAATTCATTTTTGATGATTCTTATAGAAAGATAATACGTTGTGAATGAATTTCTGTAATGGCAGTGATTATACATGAGCAAGCCAATGAAAAACAGAAACAATTATACTCTCGTAAAATAAAATATAGTATATATAAAAATATTTATGACGGAAAAGAAAAAACAACCATTCAAAAAATGAAATAAAAATTACTAAATAAAGAAAGAAGAAAAGTTATCGAGAGATATAAACGTATCCCCGCAAATGAATTAAACATCGATAATGAAGACTAACAAAACTATACTTCTTCCATATCAGGTCTTTGTAAGATAGTGTTTTCCATTTGTTTAGCTCTTTGATAGTCAATCAAACTCTTTACAATCATAAACACTCCAAAAGCGACAATACAGTAAGCTAAAATTGGAGCAGAATTTTCGTCAAATGTGTTACTATTAACATTATCCTTATTCTGTGAGTCGAAATCGTCCAGAACAACACCACTCAAAGAAGAATGGAAATCGCCAACTGAGCCCTCCAAATACTGACTTGAGTCAATCTCAAAGTTATTTGGATCTGTAGGCTCAAACATTCCTTCAGGGAAATTCTGCTGATTACCTTCATTATTTTTATTGCTGCTTTGAAATGGATTCAACAATGAATTTTCAGGAATCATATAGTAACCATATGATATGAAAGTGACACCGAGACCAGCCCTGGAACCTTCTTTAGCAGCATGACTAGTATGCAATAGGTAAGTTAATAAAAATCCAATGAACAGAAAGGCTGAGCTAACCATTAGGTTCCAAATAAAATTTATGATGTTTCCCACTGGCAAACCATCTACTAATACATCATCATAAGGTAAGAATACAGAAGCATCCCAATATGGCGGGGTTGCATCAGCAGAAGCTTCTTCGTAAGTTGGTGGAATGTCGTTGGAAGGTTCTTCACTCGAAACTGTTGGTTTGGCCATCATATTTGAAAACACACCATCATTTTGTAAACCATTGCCCACAACCTGTCCACGATAAGCATTTGCAGGTTCATAAGCGATTGGTATATGATTCGGCAAAACAAGATGGAGCAATCTTCTGCCCGGGGTATTTGAAGTGATTCTATTTATTGTATTGATTAATTTTTGAGTTGTGGTTATTTGATTTGCCGATGTTCTTTGAGGGTTGAAAGAACTTGGAGTATTAGTGTTGGAGTTGCTACTGCTTGCCCCTGTCTCATTATTTAAAGATATGCTATTCTGAAGAGCTGTATCCTGCAATGGATACAGCAAATCTGCATCAGAAGTGGGAGTTTCCTCGTCACTGGCTATTTGAAAAGGATTGGCAAACGGACTTTCTATCTCGTTGTTTTCCAACTATAAAATATGTTAGTATGCTTCACTCATGATCGAATAGGTCAGCTGTAATGCAACAAGGCTTCCAATGTAAACAGTAAGCTGCCAAACACAGGTATAGTAGTCCAAAATTGAAGAAATAGAGATGCTGTTGTTCAAATATGCTGAATGAATGACCACCAAGGGCTACACCCATTATACGAGCATCAAAACTACCACAAACCCTAGTTTCCACGGCACTTCTTTACATCAAGGTTTCTCGGTTCATTATAGAAGTATTCTATTGTTATTTAATGGATTATATGCTCCGATACACCGTTTTTGTAGCAAAAACACTATACTTACTCTTTGGTAATTCGCAGGCATATATGAAATGTTTCTGTGGGACTTTAATGAGAAAAAAAAAACAATAAAAGAACTAAAATCTCTGATACTATCTATCTGCTATCTCTGAATTAGAAATTAGGACGATTTATATGTTGATATCTTGTGTATTTTGGTGTTCGTTAATCGTATAATATTAGCCACTGAAGTACTTTTGAAACGATATGGAGCTGATTAAAATATTTCGCCTCTTTAAAATTTTGATTTTTCTTAGCCTATGCTGTATTGCCCTCTTTTAATCACAGCTTTTTTGTCTGTGTGTCTTTTATCTGCCAATTTTTTTTCTCTTATGTTTTACGAGAAGCTTTGCTCGGCTATACAGATTCCGGTTAGTAGCACCTAGTTTACTTCAATTTCTGCAAGAATTTCAACATGCAGATATGATATAAACTGCGAAAGCACAATATGAAATTATAAGCAACTATTGCGAATGCCTAGATGTACTCTACGGAATTTGAACTTGAATGTGTATAAGAAAGCTTTATTGGAGGTGAAAGTAATAGTGTATAAGAAATGAAAATAAAAAATAGTGTACAAAGGGTTTTGTTGAATAGAGAACTGAAGTGAAAACATTTTTTTGGGCAAAACTCACAGTTTGAAGCAGCGAATTCAAAAGAATAGTTTATAAGTTGTTGTGGCATTAAAATTGCGTAGACCAGCTACCAGTTAATTTGAGCACATAAATCTAGAAAAGAAGAGCCAGATGAAGAATAGGAAAAGTTATAGGAGAAATTATATGGAAAACTGCTTATAATTCGACTTCAGCAGCTCTTCTGGCAATTATTTGTTGATGAATGTCAAGAGGAATTGGAGCAGCAGAGACTGAAGCAACTAAAGCGACAATGACAGCAGAAACAGCGGTAGAGAATTGCATTTTTGGAGATATGTTTTTATGGTTTGAAGAGAAAACAGTAGTGTTTAAAGTAGAAATGTTTATGTTTTGATTGATGTTTATTATATTTTATGATTGAACATTTACAAAATAAAAGAATATTTGGGATTCTAGGTTTTTTAAATAGCAAAAAAAGTATTTTTCTGTTTTCCAATAATCTAATTATAAATGGCCTTCATTACAGTGTTGATCAATATTGTAGAAAAGTTACGTTTTCGTAAGTATGTACGCCTACTTTCCTAAGTAAAGAAGAATATCTATCAAGAAATGTTAATAATAAGCAACGCCAATCGCATCTAGAAAATAAGGAAAAGCCACATAAAAACTGATAAAAATAGAAAACAGGCAAAAATTTCTTAACGATCAGATATAATTGAAAGGGCATCTACCTGTGACAGTTACTATTAATAGTCATTCAGCCACCGATGGCAGTAATTGAGAACTAGGCGACAATTTCTGTACGGCCCTATCGCTTGTTTCAAGACTACTAGTTTGTGGAAAACGGTCTTGAAGAGATTATATATGTGTACGCGCGTGCGCGCTCCCTTGTCATTTCAGGGCTACAAAATGATTCTTCCAATATGCGAAATTCTATGCACAGTAGGTAAATCATATTAATTAAATAGAATATTTAAATTTGTTCTTTAAAATTGAAGAAATGTGTGGAAAAATCATCTAATCAAGAAATTACAGTTGCTGTATGATTTCTGAAAGTCCTGAAAATCCTAAGGAATCCATTCACCGAACCGTAAGCAGAAATATGTATATTTTTTATTATAAAATTATATGAGGCAAAAATAGATATACAAAAATATTGAATATATGAGGAATAATAAAAAGGTGACAAGAAAACAGTATATATATACATTTAATAGCTGAAGCCAGCTATATCTCTATATGCTAAAATTTAATTTTTCTAGTCCAATATCAAGAAAACTTCTCGTATTATTTTCATTAACTAAATTATTCTGCTCCAAACTAGTATTTGTTTCATTCATTGTTGACGTCTCACTACCACTAACCTCTTCAAATTTTTTCTGAATCCCATCAACTGTCATGGCAACTTTTTTTCCAATCTCGCTAGGTGCAAATAAGCTCTCCTGTGGAACAACTGGAGAGAAAGAGTTCATTTCATCATTTGTTCTCCCGTATAATTGATGCCACCATTTCACTGATTCAATATTCACAGATAATATATCGACGCCATCTGTATTATCATCTTTAGCTGCTTGACATTGCTCAGCACTTCTGTAGTCGGTATTAATAAATTCTGAGCGACGGGAAAGAAAATAGTCCCACACCGATCTTGTCCTCGTAGTCAACTGATATTTTTGTTTCTCGTATTCATTATTAACTAAAAAGTTACCATACTGGCAACTATAAAGGTGATAAATTAGTCTTCTCAAAAATCTTTCGTTAAATTCAAACTTTTCAGGAAATTGGATTACTAACTGGTATACACAGTCCAAAAATTGTTGAAATATTGGTGAAGAAAACTTCACATGATTTCTTTTTTTAAGTAAGTTGGTAAGTTTATTCAAAGACTTTTCATCATTTCCTAACTCATTGATAAATCTCGACTCAGAGGATAAATGATTCGATCTTTCATTGAATCTATGACCAAAACTTGACCAATCTTTTTCTATCAATATAATAAACCCTTTCAAAGTTCTATAAAACGGATCTAAACATATTTGAACTAACGAACATACTTGACTTGTTCTATCCCAGCCGTCTGAACAATGTATCATCAAATGGCAATTGTTGAAATACAAACTTTTAATCATTAAGTCAACCCCATCGAATATCAATTTAATGAACTTCAACCAGTTGGTTTTTTGCAAATTTGTCGAATTCAATGCAGGTAGCTTCATCAACAAATCAGAATTGTTCAAAATGTCAAAAATTTTGTTAATAGAATCCCTCATTATATGAATATTGTCAATTCCAAGGAATTTTTTCTTATTAAACTTATAGTTATCCATGATCTCTGTACCACCACCAAGTGCTGTCTGTGCAAGTGCATTAGTTAATGGTCTCGCATCTACTATTAAGTTTACACTATTGCCTTTATTACTCTTGAAAATTTCATCCACCAATTTTTCATCTTGAATTGATCTGGATTGAGTGAGACCCGTTAGAGGTTGTGATGATCTTGTGATTGTGCAGCCATTTTTTTTGTAGTAATAAGTTAAGCAAGGAATTCTATTTTTCGAGCGAAATTTACCAGCGTACTTTAGTACATTGTCAGATATTGTTCTTGGTACTATCAATGACTTTGAATATGTATCACAAAACTGGTAGTTATGATTAATATTTGAAATTCTCCAGTTATACCTGCTCCCGAACACACTGTTGTTTGAATCTTGAGGGGAAACTGTTTTGTTGTGATCTAAGTATAAACCTTGTCGAGTAAATTCTTCTTCTATATTATAGATATTCCAACTGTTAAATTTTTGCTCAATAGGAATCGGATTATACAAAAAGGCATATAATTGACTTATGTCTGCTAGAACTGTTAATTTCTTAATAGATTCGAAGACATCTTTGGAAGTCTTGATGTTCTGGAAATCAATCGAAACATTCAAAAAATCTTTGCATCTTATTTTCATGTTTGATCCTTGATATAGCTTGGATATATCTTTCAAGTTATCTATAAGATTCAAGCTAGAACTTTGGCTTTTATTCCTCTGAGATTGGGCTAAAACTGGATTTGAAGCGGCATTGGAGTCCGAGATAGCTTCTTTGGAGGGCGAGTCCTCCGATAATTCACTAGCCGCAGGAATCAGATCAGGTGGCTTTACTGAAATTTTATCACCATTGGATACTTCCAGCGTATCATAGTGTCCTTTGGGTATCAAATGACCATTGTAATTCGATAAGTGGATAATATCTAACAAGCAGGAACCTGTTTTTAGTTCAACTTGGTCTATTATCGGATAAGAGATCCAAATTTCTTTCATAGCACCATTATTCAACTTATAAGTGAATATTAGATGATGTGTTGTGAGATGCAAATCGCCAGTCCAAAAATGTCCTCGTTTATATAACCTGACATTATTTGCCCTTGTAATTTTAAGATATTCCATTATGTGGTCTCCCTAAGAATTTCCTGTATTTATTATTTTAATCTAATTTCCAATTTGTTTTCAAACATATACATAAAAGACAAATATTTCTATCTCTTTACTTGAATCCTCTAAGTTATTTTACTCAAGTATATTATACAATTTCATTATAGTCCTCTATTCATGCTAGTTGAACAATTACTGATATGATTTTCCTTGTGGGCTGGTTAATTAACTTCTTTCAACTATTTGCATTTCTCCATTTTTTTTTATGTGCTCACTCCTACCGTTTTCGTCTCTCATACAATCCTTGTGTGTGATCTTACAAAAACTTTAATTGGTTGCAGTTTGTTATACAAAGAGACTATTCAATTCAACAAAAGTTCAAATTGTTGAAAACCAGTACAAAAATGGTAATCTGGATCAATTAAATACATCTTTTTTTTTTACTGATTATCAAAGTTGAAGATTTCAAATTAAAGAAAAAAAAGAGAGGAGGATTTTGTTTTACAGAAACAACAATTATTAGTTTTATTATTTGTTGATTTAAATATCTCTCTATACAAGACGTAAAATTCAAAATATATAACCCTTAATTCCTTTATCACCAACCAAAAGAAATTCACCTTTATCCTTTTGTAACCAGCTAAACAACAAAGGTTCTTTGGACGAATCAGTATCTTTTTCATAGTATAAGAACTCTTTGTAAACTTCTTCTTCTAGTAAGTCAATAACAACGACACCAAACTTAGTAAGTTGAAACAAATACTTATCCCTGAAAACTTCAATAACTTTATCACAGGCACTGCTGCTTGAAAATTCATTTGTTTCTATATTTTTCAAAATAAATCTCTTGCTAATTTTGTTTTCAGTGATATCGAACTTGTAGTAACTGGTCTGCTTGTTAGAAATAGCAGTCTTGATTAAAAGAGAAGAGTCAATTTCAGTGATATTATCGATATTAATATTGACTTTGTTATTATTCAAAAGGAGAAATTCTGAATCCTCTTTGCAATTGTAAGTTTCAATGATATTATTATTGAAAACGAAAAATATCTCGTCCTTGTTATGGAATTTACCAAATTTTAAAGAAAGAGGAATATTAGTCAATGATTTAAAGCCAGACAACTTGAGACTATTGACATCATAAATATAATAAAATTTACTGCAATTAACCAAAAGTTTGTCAGAATAGTTATCAATATTCAAGATAGTATTATCTCTTAATGGAAGCAAGTCAATTTCATCATCGTCATCATCATCATCATCGTCACCATCAGTCTTGCCATTATTTCGATGCGATAATCTGTTCGATTCCTTGAGTTTCTTCAACTGACTCTTCAAATCCGAGAAGAGATCAATGCTGTGGACTTTGTTATAATTTTTGTACACTGAAATTTTAGTAGGCTCTTTGTAGACGATAAAAGTAGTTTCATTCAACCATCTTACTGAACTGAACATTCTTTCTTTGATTGAAGATTCATTGATCTCCTTGAATTCAAATTTAGAATTCTGTGTATTCTGTGAATCTATCAGCAAGAGTTCGCCTCGCTTCAATTGTTTATCATTTGCAGTAGAATACAAAATATCTTTTTTATTTTTGTTTATTTCAAACTTGGTAATTTTGGTGCTTTCATCAAAAGGTAAATCTACTTCGAACACACTTTTTACAACCTTTGTTTTCTCATCAAGTTTATTCAATTGAAACAAGTCAATTACAACTTCTTCAACTTGATTCTCCACAGGATCATCTATTATGATATCTTTACGTAATTCATTATCGCTCAAATCTTTTGCCTTGATAGGTGATTCCATAATTGAATCGTTCTCTAATAAATCCATCTTTTCATGAATCATCAAAGGATCTGGTGTAGTTTTGTCTTCATTGATAATGGTTTCTAAATCTGTATCATAGTACTCATCTAAATCACTAGCTATCGATGAGGCATCTATTTGTTGCCTGTTTGGTTTGATTTGTGGCGCCTCTTTGAATTTGATACTACTCGCCTCACTTTGCTGATTATTTGGTTTTTCTGGTCCTATCAAGTCTGGAGTTCTTAGTAATAAAGTGTAGTCATTTTCAGCTGGTTGCTGATTTTGCATTTGTTGCTGTTTTGCCTGACTATCAAAATTCAACTTTTGATTGTTTCCATTTAGCTGATCTTGGTTGTCAATTGAAGTGTGATTGTTAGCGTTGCTATTTTGCGAATTGATCATCTCAAAATGTTTCAAGTCTCTTAGGTAATTGTATTTTTCGAAAATATTGATAGTTGAATGTTGTTGCTGTTGCTGGTGTTGATTTTGATCGTTTTTAATCAAATAAAACATCTCCTTCATACAATCTTGCAAGAACTTTCTAGAAGTAATCAAAGGTGTTAAGTCAATATCAGAAGACTTAGAAGAACCAGAACTAGTTGCACTTAGGTTCAAGTCTTTAATCAAAGAGGTTTGAGCTTTCTTAATTGATAAATGCTCGATAATTGATCGCAACTCTTCATCAATATCGGTGGAAGCTTCCTCAGAAGATGATTCGGATTCCTTAACTGCGTCCTTATTATCCTTACTGCTTATAGAATCACTGTTGAGAACATCGTCTTTGTTGGCTTCACGCTGACCTTCAATGTCGTTGCTGCTGCTGATAAGCTTTTTTAGGTTCTCTTCATCTCTGCGCTGGTTGTCATTTGGTTTAACATCTTTGCCGGAAGCTTTTTTGTCGCTGACTTTCTTCAAATCTCTGATCTCATTCTTGAGATCTTTTACAATTTGCAAAAGGCTCAAATTATCTTTTTTTAAATGTTCATTTTCATAAACGAGCTTATTATTCATTGAATTCAAAGAGTTTGTAGCACTTTCTAATTTAGAAATTTTGAACTTCATCTCGGATATCTCTAAGTTGTTACTGATTTTAATCTTTTCTATTTGGATGAACTCATTTTGCAAATAGTTCATTATACCTGGTAAGGTATATTCATTTTGATCCATCTTCGCGACGTCACTCCTGCTAAAACTTTTATGGAATCAGTTCAATAATTATAAAGAAAAAGTTAACTCAATAGTTTTGGTTACTTTGACTGATAAAACTGAATATCTACCAGCAATTGCTACACAGTGTCTGGTACACCTATATCTTATATTGGTATCAGGTCTCTTATTTAATAACACAAAGTAAAGAATCTTTCAAAAATGCCACTACATTCTTTTAGCTCACAGGTTTTTGTCATTTTTCTGATGTACTCTGAGAACATAACTACGAAAAAAAATTCAAAAAAAAAAGACAACAAATTATGAAAAATACAACGCCGAAAACTATATAAGAAATGAATAATGGATATAATGTTATCTATACATCATATTTGCTATGGCATGTTTAAAATGTGCCATGTTAATTTCAAACTGCTATCTAAGTGTTCCAAAACTAACAATTCGAATTCGTATCAGTAAGAATAATGAACTACGCAACCAATATCGGTGGAAACCGAGTTATAAAACAGTTAATCTATCATTTTTGGTATGCTTAAAAGAATTTTATAACTAAAAAAAATTTCTCGAAAAAACTCCAGGTAGGACCTTTATTTAAAAGAAATGTTTGATTTTTTTCCAAAATATTGTAACACTACTTTGTACTTCAGACTCTGATTTACTTTTATGAAGACCATTATCATTTTTACTTTTAAATTTAGCTGAATCGTATTGTTGATCGAAATCGTAATCTGGTTGATAATGCGCTTTCAAAGAATTGACAGTGTCGAAAAAATTGCTATTTAGCTTTTTCTTCATTGTATCTTCTTCCTCAATTTTCATTTTTCTTTCCTCCTCATCGACCCTAAAGAATAGAATGCTCGATTTTCTGCTAACCTGTCGTGAGCTCATTCTAGAGGATCTATGGTTGTAAGTACTACTCGAGGAAGTGCCATTCCTATTGACATTTGAGCTCATAGAATAATCAATCTCAGGCATATCCAGTCGATTTGGCTTTGAAAATACCTGGACACTGATAGTTTTGAATGTGTTAGATATTCGTGACATTCTAGATGCACGGCTGTTCTTGGATGCATTATCACTGTCAATAGTGTTGTATATTTCTGGGTCTTTAATTGAAGTACCTTGAGCGGTGAAGCTTCGAAAAAGTCTTAAGTCTGATAACTTCCTTGTTGGATTTTTTGTGTATTTTCTTGTAGATCTGCTTTCAAATTCTGAAGTGGTAGTTTTTCTCGAACTGAGCGCAGATCCACGACCACTGCGGAAACCAGTATTGTTGTCACTTGTATTGTAATTATTGTCGCGAACACTCTCGAAATATCTTCCGGTAGGCGTTGAATCAGTGAATGAACCATTTGTTCTCGGGCTGACACCTTTAACTGCATTGTAACTGTTTGATGAAGGTCTCAACATGGAAGCTCGACGCAGATCCCGTCTACGCATTGAGTGTCTACTACTTTCGAAATATTCCATTTGAGAATTTTGATACTTAGCATATCTCCTAGATGATGAAGCGGATGAGCCTCTGTATGAATATGACTGCGAATATGCTGAAGCAACTGAGGAATAAGCAGCCCTGTAAGACAAAGGGGGTATAATATTATCATTTTGGTAAGTACCAGAATATGTATGTGCATCGTTTGTATGGTTTGAACGCATACTCTTTGCGCTTGACTTTTCTGAAAATATGCCTTCTTTATCAGATGATTTCAAAGTTTGAGTCTGCATTCCGCCATCAGCGACAGCTACTGTAATTGATGTTGATGGATTGGCTTTCAATTCTTTTTGATGCGCAAAAAGTAGTGCAGGTGGCATAGCTGGCAGCTTAGGCAGTTCCATTTTTGTCTGCATTAAAGTTTTTGTGACCGACTCACTTGGCTCTTTATCCAGTATGTTAAAGGTCTCACTGTTATCAATTTCATTTTGCAAATCTTTCAGATTCTCTTTTTCCAGTTCTACAGTCTCTGTGATTACATTTCTATCTAGTTCAGTGGCAGTTGAAGGATTTTTAGTCTCGGTAGTATCATTGTCGATATTTTCAATATTATCAGTAGAAAGCGTATTGGGTATAATTTCTTCTTCCTCATAATAAGAATTCCCTAAATAGCTAACCTTTTCATCAAATCTTACCGTCGTATTGCATGTTGAAATTTTTCTATTATTTGTTTCGGCTTCTTCTTCCTCGTCCTCTTTGTCCTCTTCGTCCACACGAAGATCAGTTAGGGGTCTTTCTGATATTATGCTACCAATTTCCGATCCTTGTTCCAAATAGCCAAGGTCTCTATTTGGTAAGTTTGATAAAGTTCCATTTGTATCATTTTCATCTGTATCTATTTTTTCAGATTCTAGTTGATCCATCACGACATTCTCATTCAAAGGTCTTTCCGAAGCCAAACTGTTGAGGGTTTGAGAATGCGTTATTATATCATTTCCTAAGGGTTTTTGCGGTTTTTCTTGAGAACTCTTCAGCGGACTTTGCAAGATTAGAAGATTTTCTTCTTGTTGAAAAATACTGGTTGTGTTCATCGATAAGTTTGGAGATCCGGGCTTGGAAGCGGGTACCTTTATCACTTTGGGAACCTTGTGGTTCACAGATGGTGAAGATAGAGAGTCGAAAAACTCTTCTTCATTATCTGACATTAGATTTTCGCTTTGATCCTTATTCCATATTGCAGTGCTTCTCTTATTCTTCTTTAGCGACGTATCTGAAAAATCGAGCAAGTTTTCCCTAAATCTGTTTCTCTCCTGTAGGTCGACAGAATTCAAAGAGACTTTATCCGAATTATTTTTATTTATACTGATGCCACTGGAATTGTATTTCTGAGTCATTAATCCATTTTGCTGTTCTGAATCTATTATTGTTGAGGTTCTGTTGGTAATATTTGCCAATACAATAGTCATTTTTTCTAACAATATAGATAGGACCCTTTCAGCTTCTTGTTTTTATTCTTTATGTGAACTTTTTTTTTTCAAAAACTGATTGTACGGAGTAAATAATTGATGTAGCTAATAATCTTTGAGGAAGTGTCAACAGGTAGATCAACAAGAAATTTTTGAATCAAAATATGCCATTAGTTGTAAGGTTCATATACCCTAGACATTCAATTTGATACTACACACTTTCTTCAATCAAGTCCAGTACTTCAAATATCTTAGTAATAAGTTTTAGATATCCTTGTAGATAAAAGCTTGTAATTGAGGTATTTAAAGTTCAACATAAGTGTATCGAGTTGAGGATAGTAAGTAAATCCATTGAATTAAAAATGGTTCCCAGAGATAGTAAACAGTGCATAAAAAAAAATTGTCAGTGTAAATCTCAGTGAATTTATCCTCAAAGCAAAATTAAGCTATTATTAGTAGCTAGATCTGCAAATTGCAACCTTTGCGGAAAATAAAGTTAGTGATGAACTACTTCAAAGTCTCTATTTCCCTTTGAACTTAGCTGAATTGGAAATAATTAAAATAGTACAAAAATATTTATCTTTCTATTTAGATGCCCATTAACAAAGACCTTATCTTGGAAACTTTTAAGCTAAAAAAAACAAGAAAAAAACAGTATACCGAAGAGAAAGCAAAGAAGTAAAGTGATTGATTCTTGAGCACAACCCGTTTAAGGTTTAGCACCAACAGTTTTTGACGACATGTATATCGCGTAATGTAATTGGAACACTTCGATTTTTAGTCGATTTTTGAAAAATTTGAAGTGGATTTCACGAATAACATTTTACAGATATGGGGAGAATTGAGTCGTGTATTGGCCTCAAACAGCCACTGGTAGAGATGGAAACTGAGCAGCCCATGCTATGTAGAAAGGCAAAGAATCATGTTTGCCATAGTAGTATTAGTCAGGCATTGATATTGAAAGGACAAAAAATTGGAGGAGGTGCCTACCATTGAAGGACAAATGCAATTTGAGTTTTCCAGCATCTATGATATGGTCAATGTATATCTAAGTTTTGTAAAAGTGATTACTGTAATTTATTTTTCAAATTTCTTGACTCTGTGCTCCACATAGTCGACTTTGGTGAAGCATATCTGTTAGTGGAAAGGATTACTTAGTGTCCCTGGTATATCAATATTTAAAACAAGTTCACAACCATTTGACACAATTTTGGTCTGGATTTACGTTGTCCCAGAACACTAGTCTTCGTCACTGGTAAAATAGTTGCAAAACACCGCAATTGTTCCAAAAATTAACAATCCGCCAGTTTCAGTCATCACAAGTCCGACCCGTGTTAGCAAATTGCAATGCTTCAACATGAAAGGGGCGGAAATACCACTGAACAATAAAACCCCACTAAGCCATCTATTAAAATCGTCGAAACTACCAGACGATTCACTAAGCAAGTCATTGTAGAACGAGTTTGACGACGAAGGCGAAGTAAATAGGATAGGAATGTATGCAGTTGTAAAAAGGATACTTGTTAACAAAGGAAACCAGTTTGCATAAAGCGTGCTGGCTAACACTAGAAGAAGGAAACCTAGCGCCAATGATATCGACAAGTAAATAATTTTATTAAGCGGATTGGCTGACATTGCTTTCCCCCCTTTATTTGTTTTTCTATCTATAATATTGTAATCCTTTCTAGCAATGATTGTCTAGTCAAAAATACTTTATTTTCACGACGTATTTTGTCTGGATGTCTCTATTTTATTGAATTCAAACTCTTATCTATATTGAAATATTCAATTCTTAAAGCCTCCTTTTGAGACCTTAATTTCAGTAGTATCTTTCGAGAAATCGGACTGCATAGGTGTTTTGAGCGCCGAAAAAAAATCTGTTCACGTGTATATCACATGACCAAGTTAATATTGCTTCATTGACAAATAATTCTACTTGAATACTCTGTACAAGATACCCGCTGTACTCCATCATGTAAATAGTCTAAACAATCTGCTTAATTCACATATCTGTTTACAAAAGTTACACCCACTTCACCCGTTTAACCGAGTCTTTGAGTTTGTTTAGTCTGCCAAACTTCAAGGATACTGATTTATCCCGCACTGTATTTTTCATTCGTCATTTTGTGCTTCATTTGTACTTCATTTGTTGCAGCTTTGCTGAAACGAAACTGGCCTCTCCTTTGTTTTTTGGAAAACCGTTAATATACATTACAAGTGTATCTCAAATACTACGCAAAATCAGAAAATGAACCTCCCCGATGGCGAATATCCCATTGATCTCTCAACCCTCCGAAAAAACAATGTCCACAAGATACTACAATTGAAGTTCAGTAGCAATACAAATAACGGGTCTGCTTTAGATAGAATAGATTCTACTAAGTTCGAGATTATCGGAAACAGGTCCACAAAAAACTACTATATATATTCAGATGGCTCTGGTGATAGTAGAGAAAGTTCACAGGAGAACAAGGATCTACTAATGGAAGTGAGTAACCTAAAAAGCAAAGATTCTGAGTTCATCCTTGTACTAGACAAAGAGAACCAGCTCAGTTTAGTGAAATTGAGCAACATTATTAGAATAAACAAGTCCAGGATATCAAAGAAAACGCAGACAGAAATTATGAAATACAGAAACGACTTGAATAATAACAAAATCGATACTATGCTGTCTAGACCTGTCAGTAGAAAAGCAGTGGTTTCTTCAAGAAAGCAATCTGCTGCTTCTGAAAGTGCAATGTCAAAGATTAGAAAGAAAGTGAGACAAAGTTTAGAACCCCGCATACTAAAGAAGGAGGATAGTGACAAGTCAGTGATTGAGAAAAATGATCCTTGGCTGAAAGTGCCAGTAAAATCCTCGGCTAAGGAAAAGAGAATCAAAGGTAAAACCGCGAATAATATGGAGGCCAGTCTCACGCCGACAGCAGTGAAGAATGAAGTGGAATTGTTTGATGATGATTTCAATTTTGATAATTTCGATCAATTTGACGATGATTTATCAAAGACTAATGATGTTAAAGACGATGATACCATTAATGAATCCAATAAAAAGAGTGATGATTTCGTTGAAGAAAAAATTCAGAAAAACCAAGGCAAAAAAGATGAAAAGAACATGATTGCTTCCACTAAAAAAGCTTCCAAGCCTACTAACAATGCTCCTAAAGAGGATTCAGCTATGTCAGACGTTGATCTTTCATTTGAGGATGAGTTAGAGGAAGAGCTTAATGAAGTGCTTGGGAACGAATATGATGATGGCCAGGGTGATGATGATGACATTGATATGGAATTACATCTCGATAATGACGATAGTAAAGAGATGAGTGATGATGAAGATTTCGAGGATCTTGAAGGATTAGAAGTAGTGGATGATCCTTTTGCACAGAAACCAAAAAGTAAGACTACAGAGGTTACCAAGAGCTCTACTACAACTAAAAATAGCGATGCACGTAGCTCAGGTCTGAGGAAGACTGCAGGTAAGAGAACACCCACGGCGTATACAACTTCTAAGTCATCTGTTGTACAGGCTAATTCAAAATCATCCAAACCAAGTGGTACCGAAGAACTATCGGATATAGATCTTAGTTTAGAAGAAGAGCAAGATGACGAAGATCTTGATAACATAGATTTGGATGAAGAGGAAATTAGCAGTGAGGAAGAATAGGTTTATTTAGAGCTTGATTTTTTTTTCTTTATGTATTTAATCATATATTTTTGCTCTTTAGCTGGTTTGATACTGCTACTCATTTTTATGTAACAAGTTCTACGATTTGCGAAAATGAGGTAGTGCAAATTGATTCAAAATTGGAATATCAGGAACGGGCCAAGCCTTCTCAAAACATTAACAAAGGAGTGTTGTAATTAAAGAAAATTAAATAGGGAAGAAAAAAAACTGAAACAAATATAATATATAAATATATAAAATCAAAGAAAAACTGCATGCTGAAATGAAATATTAAACCGACAAAGCAAAAGAAAAACAATTGGGCTCAGCAAGAACACATTGTTGAGTTACTTGTATTAGAGTTGGAGTTTCTGGCACTCATCAAATCAATACCACCACTGCTTTTATTGCCACTATTCTTATTGAGTTCATTCCCATAAATATTTGATAATACTTGAGAGACTTGCTCGAATACTTCGGTTATTCCCAGGCCATTTTTAGCTGATACTTCAAAAAATAATAAATTTTCCTCTCTGGAGTATTCAAAGGCGTCATGTGTTGAGACCTGTCTGAGGTTTTCTGGTAAATCTGTTTTGTTTCCGACTAAGGAAATCACCATGTTTGTAAGGTTAGCTTTGAAAGTTGTCTGTCTTCGAAGCTCTGCGATCCATTTCTTGGCTTTAAACCATGATTTTTCACTGCTTATGTCGTACACAACAAGAGCACATTGTGCATTTCTGTAGTACATGGGAGCTAGCGATTTATATCTTTCTTGTCCCGCAGTATCCCATATGTCAAACTTTACGAGAACCTCTTTGGTTCCTTCCTCTCCGTCTGCCTTTGTGAACGGCTTGTTTATCTTGAATGATTTTGTGAGAAATGCGGCGCCAATAGTGGACTCCTTGAACTCGTCGAAGTCGTTTCTTATCAATCTGTTGACTATGGACGACTTTCCCACCGCGCTTTCGCCGAGTAGCACGAGCTTGTAGTGCTCGAAACGCATGTTTCCTATTGTGGTGCCGGAGGACATCTTGTGATCTGGAGCCAGCTAGCTTGCTTGTTGGACTCGCTCAGGTATTCTGTGAACCAGAAACTGTATCAATGATGGGACCCTTTTCGCAGAAGGTAGAGCCAAAATACTGTGCGGTTGCTGCCCCGTTCAAAAAGCCTGTTTCAAATGGTTTTACAGCGGCTTTCTTTGGCTTTCGCTTAGCTTTCAAAAGAACAGGATTTGTTGGGTCAACTATAGCTGTTGTTTTGGTGCCGAATGGTGCATTTCACCTCCAGAATCCTCAATAAACAGCAGCCATTCAGCGTAGGGGTTCAGGATTTACAATGGAGAAAGATAAACATTACGATTACAGCGAAGAAGAAACCCACACAGTAGAGATATACAGAAATTCCTTGTTTACGAGTGCTCGTAACCTAGAAATATTACACTACCGGTGCGGCACTGAGGATTATACGGCACTGCAGAGAATCTGGCAATACGGAAACCCTGATACGGAAAATCCGGCTTACAAAAAGTCTGGCAGTACGGAAAGTCGGTTTTTTATTTCAATATTTGTAACCCATACTACACAGGAAAAATTTTATATATATATATATATATATACTGACAAAATAAAACACTAGTAAGGGAAAAGATCAATCCCAATATACTGCAAAAGACCTGTCCCAATACATATCTGAGTTTTGATTTCCTTGATGTTACCACTCAGAAAAGCTTTCCCAGAGTACTAATTCTTCGAGAACAAGCAGTGGAGAGTACGTGATCCCTTTAGTTTACTTTTTTTGTGCGTTTGCATCCAGACAAGGTGACCATGGAAACCACATACGGCGGTGACGAGGTTGGCGCGATCGTCTTGGATCTCGGGTCCTACACTACAAGGTGCGGGTTTTCGGGTGAAGATACGCCCCAGCTTGTTGTTCCCTCGTACTATGGTATCGTAGAAGACGATGTGGCCGTGGCAGACGAAGCTTCCAACGAAAAACTGGACGAGAACGGATCAGCCATTTCTGCAGACTCTGCAGCCAAAGCCAACGGGGTTGAACCAAGCAAAACATACTCCTCCTTCAAAAAAAGAAGCACCACCATGTACGGAGAGAATTGTCTCAGATACCCCAGAGCAAACATGGAGATCCACTCCATTTTGCAAGACGAAATCGTCCAGGATTGGGATGCCGCAACAGAGATGTTCGACTATCTCTTCAAATCCTTGGACTGCGATATCAAAGAACAGCCATTGTTGCTCACCGAGCCAATTTGGAATACCAAGAAAAATAAATTGAAAGCATTAGAACTATTTTTGGAATTCTTCGAAACTCCTGGGTTTTACTTGAACAAAATTCCAAGCTGTATTTCCTTTGCCACGGGAAAGCCAAACGCATTAATCGTCGATATAGGTCATTCTACTGTCAGTGTCACACCAGTTCAAGATGGGCTATGTTTATCTAAAAATGTTCTCAAGACCCATTATGCAGGTAAGTTTCTTGATTCGCAGATACGCGCTTGTTTGACACAGCGAAACATAGACATTATCCCCAAATACAAGATTGCTAAAAGGTTAGAAATTATAGATTACACCGTGCAAGATTATAGAAATAAAAATTTGGATATAAAACCCCTCTATCAATTGGCTTCAAAACCATTCGGTACCACAGAATCATTTGATTCTTTTCAAAATCAATATATGTACCAAGAATTCAAAGAATCTATGATCGTCGTTCCTGAAACCACAATAAGCAACCCTGAAAAATTCGATTATCAATCGAGAAATATTGAGCTTTCCACAGGTCTCAGGTTGGAATTGGATAAAGAGAGATATAATATTGGTAATTCGCTTTTCGATCCAACAAAATATATCACAGAGTATAGAAATAATAAGCAATTCCATGATCCTATTGAAGATTATGATTGGTCAATAGAAGAAAACGGTGATATCAAAAAGTTGGATATCGATAATGAATATGTACCTCTTAAGAGAGGTAAAAGAAAAAGAGATGACGAAGATGAGAATTCAACAGCCAGTACCCCGGCTCCTCCTGATGTGACAAATACTACTTCAACTACAGTAACTTCGCAAGATTCAACAGGTTCTAAAACCAATAAGTCCTCGAAGGTTGCAGGTTTGTCTGAACTTATAAACAAAAGCTTAAACAATTTGGACATCGATATTAGACAACAATCGGCCAACAACATAGTTGTTACAGGATCATTATCACTACTTCCAGGATTAAATGATAGAATTTACAGAGACTTAAGTGAAATGAATCCAAGCTTGAAAATTCGAGTCACCAGTAGTGGTAATTCGTACGAAAGAAAATATCAAAGCTGGTTAGGGGGTAGTATTCTTGCCTCACTAGGTACTTTCCATCAATTGTGGGTTAGCAAACAAGAATATGAAGAGATGGGAGGTGATAAAATCATTATAGAAAGATTTAGATAATGAATATTATAAGTATCTTTATTATCGATATTACCACTAGTTTTTCATTACTGTCATTATTATTTTTAATGTTGATTTGTCACCTTTTGTTACATACAGAACTATTTAAGAGAGATTAATATTTCGCAATTTCTAATGAAAAAAAAAAAGTTTCATTAAAATCAAGTAGAAAATAATATAGTTTCTCACTCTAGAAGGCTAAATGTTTTATTCAACAACCCTGACTCTATCGATGCAATAAGGTTCATTTGAACAGTTGAGCAGTACCTAGCTTTCGCTATAAAATCGGTTTTCTTCTTCAATATAATTTTCGGCAGATCAATTTCAAACAATTTGGATAATTCTTCCACAGCTAATGATAATCTTTCTTGGTTTTGCTGGAATAATAGAAATAAGTTACTCTTAGATGTCTTTTTATTACTATCCTTCAAGAAAAAACAAAATACGTAGCTCCATTGCAATGTCAGTCTAGCATCTAATAAATTCATTATACAATTTTTTAAAAATTGACAGTCAATCCAACTGATTCCTTGTGTTTTTTGAAGTTTTTTAATCAAACTCGAAATTGAGTCACTCAATTTAAAATCTTGCTTTGCAGATATTTGGTGTGCTTGAAATCTTTGAAAATAATAAATATACTTATCTAGATTTTGTCTCATGATATCGATTCCTTCAGATTTTTCCTCATCATTGTCTGCTGTGTAAAAATTGCAATTATTATTATTTATGTGCAAATCCCAATTTTTTAAACAAATCCAACAAAATTGATACGAACATTTCAGACAATTCATATGATTACATCCACCATTTTTCTCGATGGGCTGATCACACTTGGGGCATTGTTTAGTATTGACTTGGATCCAGTTTAACGATTCAGCTTCATTATTGCATCTCTCAACCCACTTTTCGACCAAAGTGCAAGGAACTGGATAATGTTTTTCGAAATTGCAATTATAACAAAACATATGATTCTGTACGCAAGTAGCAATAGGTAAGCATGATATATGATAATCGCCCTTTTTAGGTAACTTTTCTGAAGAACTAACAACAGAATTACAGTCAGGAGCTGGACACCAATGATATTTTTGATGAGTATTAACATACTTTTTCACAATATTCTTAATATACTTTGATCTTTTACTATAATATTTAATGTTATCAAGTTCATCAATGTAGCGAATATATTCTTCTTGATCACCATAATCTTCAAAATAATCATTGTCAACCTCAATCAATCTTTTCTTTTTATCTGCTAATTCCACTGTTTCGAATCTAGTAGTTAATTCTGTGATATCGCTCTTCACATCGTGATCAATATTGTTTTCAAGATGGTCTTCACTCATAGGCAAATCACCATCTGATCCATATCTTTCTGATATGAATTTTCCCAATTCTACCGGATGATATGACTTAAATCGCACTTTAATCGGCTTAATCTTTGGCATATTTTTCCTTTCATTATCTTCATTCAGTTTTCCAAGATCTATCTTAAATACATCCTTTATCATCAGCATTCTAAGCTCTTCAGGCGATTCATGAAACAATGTGTCAAAATCGTCAAAAGTAAAAATCCTGGTGCACCCAGTAGCCATACATTCTATTACTTCGCCTTTAATTAACTCATCTGTGATATATCTTTGATAGCAATCTGAACAAAAAAAGTGCTTACATCCAAGGCCAAATGCTTCTCTGGCTTCCTCATCATAACAAATCTCACAGATCCATTCTTCTTCGCAGTCAACTTGACCCAAGGGTACCTGTGGAATCATTGTTCCTTTACAGTTATAAGAATTTTCCTTGCCAAAATAACCAAGCTCATCTAATAAGTTAGTGTTATCTATGTATTTTTCAATTAACTTCTCTGAATTCCATTTAAAATGTAATAATAAAAAGAACGCTTGTTCTTCTGTTAATGATAGTACCGAAGTCACCTTTTTTGCTTTTTCACATAATGTTTCATCAAACATTTGAAATATTGTACTTTTCTGGAATTGATACAAACAAGGTTTTTTATCTTTGTAACTCAATATGGACTTGAACTGACTGCTATCAGAATTTTCATAGTCTTTATCCCCATTGCATGAATAGGATTTACCTATATCTACTGAGTCATTCTGTGTTTGCAGTTCATCCTCAAATACTGAATCATGTTCACCAGTAGTTTCTTCTCCAAAAGATTCATCATCCTCACAAAACTCAAACGAGTCAGACAGAAGGGTTTCGAAACCGTCATCCATTATAAACTAAATCTGTACTTTAAATATTCTTCAAACTACAGTTCTCTTTTGCTTGGTTACTCTTTAATTCAGAAGAGATAACATCCTAATGATAATTGGTTGATATCATTCAAAAGCATCAAAGGAACTTCTAGGAATTTAGTGGAAAGCGTAAGTATTGAAGCATAGAGTCGCGAAATAATCATGCAGGAATTCTCTGCTTTTCAGATGCAACCTTATTACTGATTACTATTTTGCTTCCATTTAATCAACGCTGAGGCCATCTACTTAAAGTTTGTGAATTAAGCGAACATAATTTATGATTGATTATCCTCGAATAAATTTTAATCAGCAAAGATGACAGAAGTTCGAACTCCATTGCCAGATTGTGAAGATACAATCAAAATATTAATAACCACAGATAATCATATAGGTTTCAAGGAGAACGATCCGATAGTTGGAGATGATTCATGGAAGACATTCGAAGAAATCATGAAAATTGCAAAGGATAGGAACGTAGATATGGTATTACAGTCTGGAGATTTATTTCATATTAATAAACCGTCAAAAAAATCAATGTATCAAACATTGAGAATATTAAGGAAATATTGTCTAGGTGACCGACCTTGTGAATTGGAATTAATGAGTGATCCAAATGAAGTGTTCAATGATGGAATTAATACAGTCAATTATGAAGATCCTAATATCAATGTCAGTATACCAGTATTTGCTATCAGTGGGAATCATGATGATAGTACAGGAGATGCTTTACTCTCTCCAATGGATGTTTTGAACTCCACAGGATTAATAAATCACTTTGGTAAGGTTTACAAAAACGATGACATTACTGTCACGCCAATACTAATGAGGAAAGGTACTACAAAATTGGCTATCTATGGTTTAGCATCTGTTTTGGATGAGAGACTTTTCAGAACGTTCAGGGACGGCAATGTCAAATTCAAAACACCAGCATTAAAAAATAAAGATTGGTTCAATTTGATGATGGTTCATCAAAATCATACACCTCATTCTAAAACATCCTATTTGCCAGAAGATTTCTTACCAAATTTTTTAGATTTTGTAATTTGGGGTCATGAACATGAATGTATTCCCTATTCTGTTCGTAATTATAAAGCCGAGTTTGATGTTTTACAACCTGGATCATCCATTGCAACAGCTCTTTCCACTCAAGAAACGATAGAAAAGAATGTCTTTATATTAACGGTAAAAAATAGGGAATATAATCTAGAACCGATAAAACTTGACACTGTGAGACCATTCATTATGGATGATATAAGGCTCCAAGATTCGGGAATTATGCCTGGAACCAGTACAAGGAACTTGATAACTAAGTTTCTTACAAATAAAGTAAATCAGATGGTTTCTGATATAAAAAAATCTTGGGCAAAGCAGAATAACTTGGACCTCAATGATGATTTAGAAGAAAATTCTAAGATACCATTACCATTGGTTAGACTAAGAGTTGACTATAGTGGTGGCTATGAATTAGATAATCCAAGAAGATTTAGCAACATGTTTATTGGTAAAGTCGCTAACATTAACGATATAATATCTGTTTACAAAAAAAGAGAGTTTTCCCAGAAAAATCCAAACGAAAAGGCACCTGAACTCCAAGAAGAGGAGAATTTCAGCGTGAAAGTTCAAGCATATGTTTCCAGTTATCTAAAGTCTTCCAATTTATCTTTGTTACCAGAAGTGGGAATGAACCAAGCGATAAAAAACTTCGTGGATAAAGATGATAAAAGTGCACTAGACACATTTGTCAACAAGGAAATTGAAAACGATATAAAGTACTTGAACTCAGCGGATATTCAACAAGAAGATGGTGATCTTCTATTAAGATACATAAAGGGAAAAAGTAAAAGCGTTAAAGCAGTTGCGGAAACAGATTCCTCTAATAACATGAATGAGGAAGTGTCTACTGGTATTGCTGATGATAAAATTGTAAAAAAAAATACTATGTCAAGTAGAGACAAACGTAAAACGGTAAAAAGCAAAGAATTCCTTGATAGTGATGAGCAAGATGAAGATAGTGAAGGGGAAGACACGAGATTTTTAAAAGATGTGGACCAGCTAGACAAGAATCAGGAGAACATACCTATTCTCTCAGTCCAGCAACAAAAAAAATCAAGAAAGTTGAGCGAGATAGACGATGATACAGACATTGAGCGAAATACTACAAGAAGCAAATCTTCTACAGCTGCTAGAAAATCGAATCCCAAAAAACGGAAAACCATTTCTCTGGGCTCTGATCAGGATTTCCAGCCCGACAATCAACTGTCTACGCTCTCGAGATCCCGAGGAACTGCTAGTTCTCCAAATAATAGAGTTGGAAAACCCAGTAAACCATCAAGAAAATCCAAGACTCGATCAAATGATATTTCTTCTCTACTATCTCAATTTGAGAGGTAAAATATTGGATTCTAGTTCATTTATTTGTAATCTATCTACTGATTAATTCAATATTCTCATGTATAAAAGTTACTAATAATAAAATGTGTACAGAATGCTTCCTAGTGCGCTTACGCTGAGACTGGATCTCGATATTTTTGTTCTGTACTGTAATCAATCTTACGAAAAGCCAAATCAATATACTCTTATTTCGTTTTCCCTATGTTCTTGGACACTGAACCACTAACTGTATCGTTTGGCAAAGAATCATCTTATCAGCTTAGCACAGTTAGATCAAAAATAGGCAATACTTTATTTTGAGAAACTAATTTTTCGAAAAGATGTCCAGTGCTGCCGTTAACAAGGCTCTCAAAAGAGCAAGGCAAATTATAATGGATAGTCCACACGATGCTATCAACATTTTGAATCAAATTTTACAAGTGGATAGCACTTGTGTCAATGCCTACATATTAATGGGAAAAGCATTAATTTTGGTCAATGATATTGAGGCGTCCAAAAATTATATACTGAAAGCCATTGAATTGGACCCTTTGAATTTGAACTCTTGGAAAGGATACTACTCGATTATCAGAAACGAGAGTAATTTCCCTCGATTTATGGATGTCACGGGCGAATATTGTAATGTTTTGATTGAGAATAATCAGCAACTCGCAGAGATTAAATCTGAGATTGACGTTTACATGAAAAAGTTCAATATCCATGCTTCCCCAAAGGATCTCGAAATTTTCTACAAATGCTTCACTCCTGGTAATTTACTAGCAGAGACGTTGGGTCTGATGTATATGACACCGCAAGTTGCTTTGACTGAACTACTAAAATTAGAGAAAAAGAGGGATAGTTCTTTGATCAAGACATTGAGCGATAAGTTAAGATTGAGTTATGATATCAAATCAGCAGCAAGTAAGCTTACAGATCTCAAATTTGAGGTTTTCTCCCAATCAGAGACTGATCAAACATATGCTCAACTAATTAATATAACATTCGACGATATTACTAGAAGAAAATTAGAGGTTGAGTTATTGGAATATAAGCATGAATTTTTGTTATGCATTCCACTGTCAAAAGCTGACTTAAAAGCCAAAGTTAGAGACGAGCTTGTCACTATGATCAATGACTTGATTCTTGTGCATTGCAATTCTTACACCGTTTGGAATTATTATTTCAACTTCAATGATTTTGCATCAGTCTCTGACATTGAGGTAAACTATCTTATTGATTTCTTATATTTGTTTCCCAACAATGGTTTGGCGCATATAATTAGTACTTTTTTGGATTCCGACATCTCTTCACTAGATACGCAAACTGTCGCCAATATTAAAAAGGAATTATTTGCAAGAGCTGAGAAAGATAAGCAAAAACATGTAAAGATGGAAAACGAAACCACAAATGGTGATGATAAAAAAGAAAACAATGCTATTATGGAAAAGGCCATTGAAACGGTTGAATTGTCAGAAGATGAAATGACTTCCATTATGTTATCTGGTTTCAAGCAATGTAAAGATAGTATCTTAGCTCATAGAATTATGGCACTTTTTTTCTATAGAATTGAAAGCTATGACAAGGCCTTGACTACTTGTCAAAATACTGTTGAAATGTTAATGAAACTCAGTAAAACCATGGCACTCAATCTACCAAATACCAAAAGAACACTTGTGTTGTTGCTAGCTCAAATTCATACCTACTATGAAGCACCAAAGAATTTCCCAGTAGCATTGCAACTCTACGATAATATTTTAAGTTCTGACCCAAATAATTTTAAGGCAAAGCTTGGGAAATCATTGGTTTACATGGAAGAAAATGAACTCGAAAAGTCGAGGGAACTATTGACAGACATTGTTTCTCAGGATCCTAAATTTTTGGATGCTGTATTAGAATTGGGATGGTGTGAAATTTTGATGGGTGAATTTCGCTCTGGTAGAGAAAGGATTGTTGAGAATATCAAGTTTTTCAAAGTCATGAATAAAGTCAAAAATCAAATCAAAAAATCAACATATCTTTACAGAATTGCACAAAGTTATGTTTATGAAGCTGAAAGAACTGATCCTGAAAGTCAAAAAATTGAAGAAATCATAAAGAACGCCCATGAATATTTAAAGGAATCTTTAATCACAAACAATAGTAACGCCTCTTCATTTACATCAATGGGATTGATTTACTTCAAATATTATAAGGATGAACCGCGTGCTTTAAAATGCTTTTTCAAAGCATTTGAGCTTGATTCTGGCGAAATCGAAGCTGCTAGATATTTAGTTGAAGATTTAACAGCTGAAGCAGACTGGGAATCGGCAGAGATATTATGCCAGAAAATTGTGGATAATGAAAAATCGAGAAAAAAATTGCGCTATTTACAAATAGATAAATCATGGCCATATAGAGTATTAGGTATTGCTTGCTTAGAGTCTCAAAGAGATACTCAAGCCGTTGAATATCTTCAATCAAGTATTCGATTAAATACAGTTGATATTGAGTCTTGGGTTTGCTTAGGTGAAACATATTTAAGATTTGGAAGACTTGAGGCAGCTATAAAAGTGTTTAACAAGGCAATCAGCATTGACGAAAATCATTGGCATGCTAAATATATGTTGGGAGTTAGTCAATGTTTGATACAAGAGTTTGAATCAGGTGTTTCAACATTACGCTCAGTATTGGAAAAGAGACCAGGAGAAGAATGTGTTATAGCTGCTTTATATGAAGCGTTGATTTCATGCGCTAATTCCTACGTTCAAGGTGGATTCTACGGAAGAGCTATCGAATGCTGCTTGAGTGCAGTCGAGCAATTTCAATCTGCTTCAAAAATCAATTATAAATCTTTAAAGCTTTGGTACTCATTGTCATCGTTGATCAAGATTTTTTTACAAGTTAAATCCAAACTTGATATGTTTCCCTTCGAAAAAATCATAGAAATATTCAAACTCCAAGAGGATTATTTATTAGATTCAGAAGATGATAATTTACAGAGAGTTACGGATATTGACAAGATTACTCTCAGTTATGTCTTTGAGCTCATTGAAAAATCTAGTGATTATAATATTTCTGAGGTTTTATCTGCTTTGCATGTCTTGGCAAACAAATACGGTATTGTCTCGATGGGAGCACGTTCATCCAGAATTGTTAAAGCCACTAAATGGTTCAACTTGAGTATTTCTCAATTTGAATCATTTTTAGTTCTGGATAATGTAAAGTTTAGAACTGCGGCAATACAATCATTACAACGGGCAATATTGATGGACTCTTCAAATCCTTCTTATTGGACATTGATGGGTTGTGCTTACATTTCATTAAATGCAAGAATTTCCCAACATTTTTTCATCAAAGCAACTGCATTGAATCCAAAGGATGGTATAATTTGGAATAATTTGGCTGTTTTATACTTGAAATACAGTAATTATGATATATCCAAAGAGGCTTTCCAAAAGGCACAAAGTGTTTCACCAGAACTAGCACATTCTTGGATTGGTGATGCTTTGATGGCCTACGGAGCTGGTGATATTCCGAATAGTAATAGATTACTTGCGCATGCATATGTTTTGGCTAATGGCTTATCGTCTGTGGCACAATTAATGTATGGCATGTCCATTGTTAATGAAATCTTACGTTCCAATAAATCTGTGTCAACGATTGAGGACAAGCAATCTTTGGAAATGGCTAATTTTGCCTTGAACACATATTTGAAGAAGAATCCAAACGATGAGAATGGTTTGCTTGCAGCATGTAACATTGCTGAAAGATTAGGAAATTATGAAGAGGGTCAAAAATTGACGTCGCATTTCAGTAGACTATTGGAGTTGAAGTATGAGGAGCATGAATCTGAAAGTACATTGTTAAAATTTGTACAAACCAAGATGCAATTAGCCAGATTTAACTTGAGCAATGGTTGTCTTGCTGAGGCTCTTGAGAACCTAGATATTATTAGCATTTTGCAAGAAGAAAAGCATGAACTAACAGATGTCTTAAAATGTGTATTATCCCAGAAAGTTGTTTTAGGGTTAATTCAGTATTTCGAGAACGAGTTTGATTCTGCAGTTGAACTGTTTACTGACATTTTGAGTCTTTCAAATGACAATGTGAGCTTTGTTATATTGATTTCCCAGTCATTGTACAGTTATGGCTTGGAGGAGACTAAGCAAGCAGCACTCGAAGAACTATTCAAAAACATCAGTAAAAACGGAAGCTCTTTGGGTGTTTTGTTCACATTAGCTACCATAGCAATTTTGGAAAATGACACTGCTATTCTCCCTACCATACGCGACGAATTGCAAACTTTACCTCTAAGTTTAATCAAGCAAGATGTGTTAAAGATGGTTCCAAAGTTTATAGACATCATTTCTCGAAAGATAAGCAGCAGCTTTGACTCTACTAGTATCTGGCAAAAACAAGCAATGTTGTTTCCGGACAATTACAAACTGTGGTCATTTTTGAATAATGAAATTGCTAAAGAAATTGCATTCAAAGATTATTCGCTGATTTCGTCTTCAGGCTTATCAAAGTTGTGCTGTAAAAGTAATAATTTGAGATCAGTTCAAAGAGCTATACTTCTAGACCCTCAAGCAATGCTAAATTATGTCAAAACTGTTTAAATTTAGAGAATTGTATAAATTTGTGAACAATTATTTTACTGATAACATGGACTTGATCATGTAGATGGCTCATTTCAAATAGTCAGAGACCGTGATGTATGGTCAACAGATACATATAAATCCGCACGCGTAGTTCAAGAGAGAGAGAAAAAAAAAATTTTTATGTTATTGCAGATTTATATTGTCGTTCCCTTTTTCAAAGTTAGTTTATATTTACAATATATTAACAGTTTCAATTACAAACCGCATTAGTAGGTCTTGAATAATACAATTAAACTAGAGTCGTAGCCATATAATAATCGAGAATTTCAATTATGACTGCATCGAATTTGAAAGGTCTTTATGAATATTCTCAAAACTTGCCTTCCAGCAACGCTGATGTTGGAAGTGTAGAGTTTGGTTTCAACGAGTTGAAACAGAAATTACATCAGTTCAGAAAGAAAAAAGAAGACAACCAATTTACTAAAGCACACTATTTGCTTGCAGGAAGTGGAATTGCAATTAATGACTTAGAAAGCCAAATCAAGTCTATCAGTGTTCCAGCTGCGACACATGGTAATGCTATTGTTCCTGTTGGAAATGATATGGAAATTGTTGACAACGATGATTCCAGCAGTAGACGAGAGGAAAGTATATTGGATTCTATCGAGCAGTCGTTAGTCAATGCTGCCAGAGATTTTGATAATTTTGTCAGCCATAATATCAGTTCTGCATGGAAGAAGAGAAGTGGTGAAATCTATGAGTCGTTTGGGTTTCACGCTAAAAAGCCTCGCACCAACAGCAAGCCGGACAGTAAATTCGCAAAGGGATTTGGATCTAGCAACGTGTTAGCACAGAATTCTGGCAGTGAACTCCAAAAAGATAAATTTGCAATTACTGATAGCAATAATATCCAATTCATACATAACTGGGGGAAATCCTCCATTGGTCACCAAATTTTGGGCTCAAGAAGAGTAAGAAATGAATTCACCGATTTGAAGAGTAGTGATTGCAAATTTGTTAATGTTAACGAGTTGAAAAATAGAGGTCAATTCGAGCAATACGCCTGTATTGTGTACGATTTGAATAATTCTCGTGAACAATTGAAAACATTCCCGCTTCTTCAAAAATTGAGTGATGTCAACAAAGATTCTGGAAGTAAGCAGGTGAATGAGTGCTGGAAAATATTAAAGTTCATGTCAGACGATAAATCCCAAGGAGAACTTAATTCTTTTGGTCAATATAAAGATTTAAAAAATAAAGAATCACTCAAATTAAGAAGTTTTATGGTGAACAAAAATATCGAATATATAGAATTACAATTTTTGAATTTTGTCAATTCTATTTACCATAAAAAAATTATCGATGATGATGAAAATAGCAAGACAGATAAAGTTGAGGAACTTCCAATCAATTTGAACAAGATTAAATATTTTCTTAGAACTCAAAAGAAGCATTTGTTCCAAAACAGTAATATCAACAGAAATTTGTTGATAGTCAATGATGTGCCAATCTGGGCCTTAATTTTCTATTTAATAAGAGCTGGTTTATATGATGATGCATTGAAAGTAGTTGAACAAAATAATGTGATTTTTAAGAAAATAGATCATAATTTTATCAACTATTTGAAAAACTTCAACGATTCAGTTAAAAATAATAGTGCCAGAGTATTATCTAAAAATTATCAAGTATCAATTTTAAACGAATTCAATACCAATATCAAAAACAATGAAAACATTGATCCATACAAATTTGCCATATATAAAATTTTAGGTAAATGTGACTTGAATAAAAAGTCATTTCCAAAAAATTTCATGGAAATTAATAGCAATATTAATGACTGGTTATGGATGAATTTAATGTTGATTAATGAAAGCTCTCAAGTAAATGATATAAATACTCATTACAAATACGAATCATATACGTTGCTTGATTTACAAAAGAGTGTTTTGCAATATGATTTCCAGGATCTTAACAAATCCAATATTTATTTACATTGTGGTTTGTATGAATTGGCTGTTAAGGAACTTTTCAAAATAAGTGAAATTGATGCTGTCCATTTATCAATTAGTTTGATTTACAATGATTTATTAAGAATACAATCCGAAAAGGAATCAATCAAGAGTAGCAATTTAGTGACAAGGAATGACAAGGACTTGTTTGAAATCAATTATGCCAAATTGATTGGATTTTTCACAAGAAGTTTTAGAATATCTGATCCTAAAGTAGCTTTTGAGTACTTGTTGTTGATTAATTTGAAGAATAAAGAGTATAGCAATTTGACATTCGAGGCGATCAAAGAGTTGATCGTGGAAACCAAAGAATTTGACTTATTATTGGGTACTATAAATATAAATGGATTAAAGACACCAGGAAGACTCGAGAACAGAAAGTCTTTATTGGAAATTGGTACCAATGATATCAATGAAATAATCGAACAAACGGCTGAGAGAATCAAGAACGAGGGAGACTACAAATCTAGCTTGTCGTTGTTTAGACTCTCATCTAATAATGTCCAGGTTATACAGTTAATCAATCAAATACTTAGTGACATTTTTACGAATTCTGATATAGAGCAAGCATTGAGTACTGATGATCTCCACTATGTCGAGCTTGGTAAAAAACTAGTGTGTAACGATAACACGTTATCGAAACTTTTAATGATGAACACGATCAAGACTGAGTTTATCAATCACAGATATGACTATGTTTTGACGTTATTGAATGAGTTAAACCTATTGCCAATCCAGAATCAAGACAATTTAACGTTGATCAAGAAAAAGAGTGAAAACTTTGATGAGAACCAGTATTTGATCAAAACCATTGGAAATATTCTACTAATTTCCATGTCTAGTATCAACGAGCTTATCAAATCTTTGAAGAAGAGCGAGTTTTTGGACGATTTCAAGTTGAAAAAAATTGACAATTTAAAGACATCCTCCAAAAACATCATGGTTTTCGCAGGTTTGATCAGATATAAGATTAAAAAGGAAATCTACATAGAACTAGTCAAGCTTAGCGAGAAAATCTCATTTTGATGGTTGAATATAAGCAAGACTACAAAAAACTATTTATATATATTCATTTCCCACTGGGTAACCAAGTAGGCTGACAATTCTCTTGTTAATCGAATAATTCTTTTATAAATAATCATTTGATACAACTGTTTCATCAAGAGATAATTATAGTGTGAAGTCAATATGGTCAGTCTGGTAAATATTCCATTAAAGGTATCTGCCACGTGACCTATATGCAGGTGGCCTCATCAAAAGAGTTAACAGAGAAAAAAAAAGAAAAACAATTGAATAGGGTTTTTTTTTATCATCTCTATTTTATATCGCGATATGAAAAAGAAATACACATAAGAATATTATACATACAGCTGAAATAAAAGCCCCCCACTCTGCGATCAATCTTTGGTAACAAGCTTATTCTTTTACCTTTTGGAGCATTATTTATCATATATTAACAAGCAACAATACTCCATTTTTGTTTAATTTTTGTTGTTTTTATCTCTTTTTTCTGTTGTTTAACTGTGTTATTGCTACTGGGAGCTTTTTTTTTTCCAACTTGTAAACTAATCTGGTTCCGACTCACATCTCACAGCCGAGCGTACTCTTACTGAAAACCTAGCAAATACGGCCAAACATGATAAACACAATACAAGCATTCCTTAACCAGGACAAGTTCAAGTTCATGGATGCAGCAAAAGCGCCTGAGGTTCATTTGCAAGTCAGACCTGACTTGATCGAAGGGTTTCCCGATTCTGTTTTGGCGTTGCTTGCCCCAATCGTGGTCTACTGGGCAATGTCGATGCTTTTCCACTTGATTGACGTGTACAAGTTGAGCGAAAAATACAGAATACATCCAACTGAAGAACAGCTCTCGAAGAATAAAGCCACTTTCGAAGACGTGTTGAAAGATGTTGCTCTCCAGCATATGATTCAAACGGTTGTTGGCTTGGTGGTCTACCACTTTGACGCGGTTCCAATGACTGGCTACGAAGACAATGCCGTCTGGGTATTGCAAAATGTGTATTTGAAACACCTTTTACCTAATGCAGCTGTTTACTATTTCTACTGGTATGGTATCTCTTGTCTCAAGTTATTATTCGCATTTGTCATCATAGACACATGGCAGTTCTTCCTACATCGTTGGATGCATCTCAACAAATTCATGTACAAACACTTCCATTCCAGACATCATAGACTATACGTTCCATATGCTTTTGGCGCTTTGTATAACGCGCCATTAGAGGGATTTTTGTTGGATACTTGTGGTACTGGTTTTGCCATGTTCATCTCGCAGTTAACACCAAGAGAATCTATTATATTATTTATTTTTGCCACCATGAAGACTGTCGATGACCATTGTGGATACGCTTACCCATACGATCCATTCCAAATGTTGTTCCCAAACAACTCGATCTATCACGATATCCACCATCAAGCATTTGGCTTCAAATACCATTTCGCACAACCTTTCTTCACCTTTTGGGATACATTGTTCAAATCAGATTACAAAGATATAGAAAACTACAGAGTCAAGAGACAAAGAGTGACTATTGAAAAATATCGTCAATTCTTGGAGGACAGAAAGAAAAAGCCGGACTCTACTAAGGAAAAGAATGATTGATCTAATAGTCGACGAAGCAAAAATACTAAATTATTGTTGTCTTTTTCACTTGTCCCTAGTACGTTTTTCTCTTGATTCGTTTTTTCTCTTTTTGCCGTAATTTGGTTGTTCTTCTTTTGTCCCAGTGGGTTGCAAGCCAAGCAAGAGCAGAATAAACGTCAATATCTTGTTTTAATACAACAGAGCAAAAATGTTTTCGCGTTATAATTCCTTTCTACTAACCAGTGTTGTTTTTAAATCTATACACACAGATACATATATATATATATATATATGAGTTTTTGTTGCATCCTTTATATGTGCAATAATGCTCTATTACTGATTTTCTCGTTATCCTATTTAATCGTTGCCTAATATTTTTTTTATTTTACAAGTTTCGACATCTGTGAATTCTCCACTTCGGCTTATTTAGTTCAAATTTAAACCATAATCATGATGCCTTTTAGTGTGTCATCTAATATAAAACCGTTTCTGTCTTATTTTATAACATATACTTTATAGTATTCTATTCTGCCCATAGGTTAAATTTTTTGAAAAGTTTCAAGATAATATATTTCCGGAGTTTTTTTTATTTTATCCACAGTTTTCGTTTCTTTTTTTTTTCAGATTACACAATTTTTGATGTAAGCTGTAAAAAAAATTCATGAATTTTCAACATAGGATGAAACTTTATTTCTATGACTAACATATAATTACTGCAATTTATAATTCAACAACCAACTTGAAGAACTTATATATAATTGAAACATCCCATAAGATATAGCTATAGTGTGACCTTAGATTTTTATTTTCTAGTTTCTCTTTGTTTTGGAATTTACATTTCTCCTCTTAATGGAAATTTTAGGAATCAATCACAGTGTCTTGATAATTCTGTTCGATCATTAGTGTGACATATCAAATTTCAAAATGTTCAAGACAGTGTTCCAGAAATTCCCGAAAAATAATTTTGGAAGATCCATCCAAAGATTCTACGTTGCTAATAATGCTTATCCTGGGAGCATTCAACCCGGTAAATCAAACTCAAAAGCCATTTTTGGTGCTTTTCTAGCTGCAGGTTTTTGTGGGGGTGTTGCGGGATACTACTTCAGTCAATATCAAAAGGACTCAATCGAGTTAAAAAGTACAACTAAGCTAAATGATGTGGCCCCATTCAAGTATGCTACCGGAGATGCCTTGAAAACTGGTTTCCAAGAAATCGAAAAAATCATGGGTATTGACAATTTCACAAGGTCCCCCCTGGAGCTTGATTATCATTCAGATAGTTACTTCAATGTGCATAAACCTCTTGAAGGAGATCGTCCAAAATTGATTGTGTACCCAACATCTACTGAGCAAGTGTCTCAAATCATGAAAGTATGCTATAAATACAGAATTCCTATTGTCCCTTATAGTGGTGGTACTTCTTTGGAAGGACAATACATCTCAAGTCGTTCTGGTATTGTCTTAGATTTCAGCAGAATGAACAAAGTTTTGGCTTTCCATAAAGACGATTTGGATATTGTGGTCCAACCGGGTGTGGGCTGGCAAGATTTAGACGAATACTTAAAACCTAACAATTTATTATTTGGACCTGATCCGGGTCCAGGTGCTAAAATTGGTGGAATGGTTTCTACCTCTTGTTCAGGTACGCAAGCATTCAGATACGGTACTATGAAAGAAAACGTCTTGAATTTGACAGTTGTCTTAGCTGATGGAACAATTTTGAAAACTAAACAAAGATCCAAAAAATCAGCAGCAGGCTACAATTTAACGGGTTTATTTATCGGTGCTGAAGGTACTTTGGGAGTAATAACAGAAGCAACATTAAAATTAACCCCAAGACCAGTATTGGAAACTGTTATTGTGGCTAATTTCAACAGTGTTAAAGAGGCAACTCTTACTGTTGAACAGTTATTGCAAAATGGCGGTGGATCTGCCTTAAATGCAATTGAATTATTGGATAACAACACTATGGCCTGTATCAATGAACAAGGGGCAACCACCAGGAAGTGGATGGAAAAGCCAACTTTATTATTCAAAATTGGAGGTTCTACCCAAAAGATCTTGAGCGAAAACATCAATATTGTTAAAGAAATCTCAAAGAAAAATAATAATCTATCTTTCCAATTTGCCAAAACAGAGGAAGAAAAAACTGAGTTATGGCAAGCTAGAAAGATGGGACTCTTCTCCACAATCGATTCTGGTAAAAAAAGATTAGGTAACGATGCTAAAGTGTGGATCACAGATGTAGCAGTTCCTATCTCCAAATTGCTGGAAATTATAACTGAAACTAAAAACGATTTAGATGGTGAGACAAATGGTGTATATTTCACTTGTATGGGACATGTCGGTGATGGTAACTTTCATACTGCCATTTTATACAAGCCAAAATTCAAACCTGTAATTAAGAAATTGACTGATAAAATGATTTACAAAGCCATTGACTTTGAAGGTACTTGTACGGGTGAGCATGGAATCGGAATGGGTAAAAGACAATTCTTGATCAAAGAAGTTGGTCAAAATTCTATTGACTTAATGAGACATATAAAATTAAGTTTAGATCCATACGGTATCTTAAATGGTGATAAGATTTTCAAACTAGATATTAACGATCATCATGACTAAATTGACAAGCTTAAAAGTGAAATAAACTACTAAGCTTTTGCAATTGTGCTTTCTACATTATAAATAGATATTTTCAAAAACTGTAAGAAAAATATAATGATATTTAATAACAAAAAAATATTAGAATATAATAATGTAGTAAACTCAAATTCGATTATTTCACACCATGAAATTAATTGAAAAATTAACATCTATACCAATTAAAATGCCATTATTTTGGCTTGTTCTGACTCTGTATCTTTTCTTTCTTTTTTGAATCTCGTTGATTTTAAATTTCTTAAAAGTTGAACCCGGCATCCTTCAATTTCTCCAATCTTTGTTTAGATTTGAAATCATTCTTGGATTTTAACTTATCCCAGTTATTTGAAGTCTTACTTTTTTCGAATTTGTTTTTGGCGATTTTACCCCATGGGATTTTTTTGAACTTTTTATTAGTTTTATTGAACAAATTCAAGTACATCTCAGCGTTCTCGTTTTTTGGCTCGATTACTTCGCATTTTAACATATGGTTGAACACAGTGTAGTTATTCATGGTTTCTTGTGCTACTTTAGCAACTGAGTACTGTTGAAATTCAATGAATCCATAATGTTTGGAGTGACCAGTTTTTCTATTTCTAGCAATTATGGCATTGCTGATATCACCAAACTGTTCAAAATATTTTTTCAAATCACCTTCATCAAATTGCTTAGGCAATCTACCAATATACATGAGGCCTCTCTTGTGCTTCTCAATATTTTTCAAGGTTGTAGAATTTTTATCTGATTTATTAGATTGTTTTACAACAACATGATGTTGTTTGGATGGGGCAGCCTGTTTCTTTGAGCTCTCTTTAGTCTGCTCCTCATCATCTTCACTTTCATCATCTGTACTTTCAAATCCAGCGAAGTTATCCTCGTCTCTTTCCTCGTCTTCGTCGTCTTCACTGCTGCTTTCGGCGAGCTTCAACGTATCCTGATTCAACTCATTTTCATCGTTCTGCTGTTCTGGAACAGCAGTAGCCTTTGCGGATGACTTTACTTTCTTGACCATTATTATGATTTGCGATTATTGTTGGATATTGATATTGATAATTATCTACCCTTGCACTGAGAAACTACAATAAGATAGAACAACCTATGCAAAATGTTCGAATAAACTATTGTCTATATCATTAGATTGCATCTAAATTTGAATATGTATTTGAGCTCATCGCTTTGATATTTTTTTTCAAATAATCAAACCAATAAATCATAACTTTTCACATTATTACATTATACATTTTTACATAAAGTAAATTTTACATGAATGCATCAGTACTCTAAGTTTTCTATATTAAGTCTCACAGAGACTTAAAAGGATCTGATGAAAAAAAAAAAAAAATTTTTTTACATTTTTCATAGTGAAAAATCACTAATGTTAAACCAGAAGTACAAGTTATAGGCGGTACTGTCAGTTAGTATAACAAAACTGCTGGTATTCATTCAAAGTATTGAAATACAGAAAAATTCTTGGGGTGATTTGTGTTACTGGTATTTCGACAAACAGAGCCAGAATGTTTAAACAAAGTCTCAATAGAATTCCTGCAGTTGTGAACTACTGTCCTAAAAGAACATTGTACACGGTTCCAGAGATTGAATTGCTCCAAAAAGACAAAGGTATCAAGGGTTTGTATTCAAAGGAAGGTTTGGCCAAGGCATGGTTTGATAGATCGGAGTACTACACCAAGAAGTTGAACGAGGAAACATCTGAAAATTCTATTGTGTTAAATTTGGGCCATATTGTCGAAGAATTTTACAAGGAGCCAACAAAAAAGAATTTATTCGAAAATGCATCGTTACTCAGTAATTTGAAATTCTGCTTTGAAAGTTTAGACAATATCAATGAACTTAAATATCCAAACAAGGTAAATTTGCCAGATAAATCTTTGTTGAATGAATCTTTATTAGTGAAAACTCCAATGCTACAGACTAGCGAAAGCTTGACTAATTCCCCAAATAACGAAACCCTTGAAAACTGGATAATCGATTCATTTGGATCACTAGTCGAATTCAAAACATTGTTATTGAATTCAGCCAAGAGTATCAAAGGAGATGGTTTCACATGGTTGGTTGTTGAGAAATTGAATAGAAGAACCGTGAAATACCAAAATTTGTACGTCTTAAACAGTTACGGTTCAAGTCAACCAAATTCAAATTTGACAAAGTACTTGAACCAATTGAAATACTTCAACGAAAGAGAAAAAGAGCTTCTCAATGAGAAAAATAGTAAAGATGTTGACGGTACCTCTCCTTCCACAGTAGAAGACACAAATAAAAGCAGCGATTCCATTTCGTTCGAATCTGTGAAATACTCATATGAAAGCACATTATTTTCCAGCTTATCAGAGGCTTCTGACAGATTTTTTGAACAAGAAAGATCTTTTGTGCCTGTTTTGGCTATTGATGCTTCACCAAAAGCATACTTGCATGACTATGGTGTATTCGGAAAAGATGTGTACTTGGAAAATGTATGGAATTGTATCAACTGGGAAAGAGTAGCTTCAAGATTGCCAAACAGGGACATTTAAAAGCGCATTGACCACCAAACCGACATATAAGGAAGATTGCAGCTAATTTTTTTTGCTTTGATACGTTTCGTTCTTATTGATACATTTGACTGGCTGACTTGCTTTTCCCCTTGCCATATAATTATTGTAAATAGTTATTTTTCGTTTCTTAGAAATTGAGAATAAGATATCAAACAGAAAATACATATAACTCATGCGTAGATCTCGTCAAACGAACTCTGAAAAGAATATTTGTTAAATGGAATAATTCATTGAATCAGATGCTTATTGAACCGTTGTAACTCCAGAGAGTACATTTTGGAAAATATATATATCACGTGCCAATCACGTTTTTCTGGTTATTTTTTTTTTTTCTCTTTTTGCAAATAATAACTTCAGACATACAAAAAACATGAAAAATTTTATCACCAATCTTGTGCAGATCTCAGCGGAGCTAGCCTTTCTAAAATTATATAAATAGCAGTAATCTTCCTGAATTCATTGCATTCTTGCTGTGATAGTATTTAGATATTATTATATTTGCCTAGTAGCAATTGTAAGCTTGAGTTGCAGCTAACCGAAATCAATGAGCACTTTAAGAATTAACATGATAAAGTATTTTACGATGAGTTCATCAATGTCCTTTATTTTGGTTTATTCTAAGTGTTCTATGTGACTTGAAAATATACAAAAAAAGGGAACAAACAACACTTGAAGCATTGAAGATTTTATTTATTTTTTTTTGTTGGGATTATATCATCGTGTGTTCGCCAACAATCTCAGGAAATACACGATAAACGAATCCCATATATTGGTTGAATATACATTCAGCTTCATACTCTCAGAGGGACTGACTTCTGTTTTTATTTGTTTCTCTGAACACTAAATACAAAATACCTACAGTCTTGTCTTTTTGAACGTATGATACATTTGTAAACTTACTGGTTGATACATTTGTAAACACCCCAGTCTATACATTTGCAAACGCGAATCGATACATTTGTTAACACGAATCAATACCATTCATGATTTGCGAGGTTTAGCAGTACATTCTGGAAATTCTACAAAAAACATGTAATATATAAAATAATGGGCATCCGTACAGAATGGCAATTACTTTATTTGAAAATAGTGCTGTAAATTTAAGCTATAAAAAATGCTAATATTTCAATTTTAAAAGGGGAGGACTTATAGAGTGCTTTTTCTTGTTTAATTTATTATATTTTTTTTTTTTTTAATTTCTTGTATTTGTGTGTAACATTGAATATAAAGGGGTGATAATACCGACACAATTCTTTGGTACTTAGGTACTGAGGGACACAAAAAACCATAAAGAGAAAGTGAGGTCCATGAAAAGGAATTAATCAAATGTTTCCAACACAAGATGTGATGATGGCCAGCCACAAAAATTTGCAAACCACTGAATCCTGGCTTTTCTTGTTTTCTTTCCTCCTTGTGCTTGAATGTTCTCTGTGTTCTTTTTCGATTCGACAACAATCCAATGATCCACAACCACTGTAAGGTGACTGAGGGGTTGCCACTGCGATTTTGTACAACAAAGATGTTATGTGTTATTGATAAGTCTTCTCGCCATTGGATGAGTCTCTTTTCTTTTGTATTTGCGTTTTAAATAAGCCTAGAAAGGGAACGGAGCTTTTTGCTTGTTGGAAGTTTTAATAACGAGGAATCTATTTGGATTGGATTTGAGAGTATGTACTCCATGGGTTAGCCTTCTTAGACTTCAAGTATTCGTCAGATTTTTCTTGCCATTCTCTGTTGAAAGTGGTTGGGTAACCACCGGAGACGGAACGAATACCCAAGAACATGGTGAGGGCGATGGCCACACCGACAACAACACCGTTGAAGATCTTGGAGGCGTCACCCTTGGCGTGGACTGGCTTTCTTGGTCCCCATTCACCGTAGGAGACGTACCAGGCGGCCTTCTTTTCAGATGGGGTCAATTGTTTCCAGTCCAATTTTTGTCTTTCTGACAACTTGGTGACGATGTTTTCTTGGTCTTGTGCAGGCAAGTGGTCCCATCTGCCGTTCAAGTCACCAATGAGGGCGTTGGACAACGACTTGGTGGCGGTGACGGCCGAGGTAGAGTTGAATCTTCTGGCGACAAAGGCGGATTTGGTGAGTTGTCTGAACATTATTACGGGTCTATTGCGGGTTATCTTTGATGTCTCGAGTGTTACTGTTGCAGAGCCGGTAAACAGGTATCAAATATCGATGGATGGGTGTCTCTGGAGCAAGGAAAGATAGTTGGGTCGTGAGCTTAGTTTAGCCAGGATGAGATATGCTACAGATTAGAATCCATATATATTTTACAGAAATTTACTCAGCTAATGTTTAGCGTATTTTACTGGCCGCTCTAGAAATAACACACACAGAAAGAAAAAAAAAAGAAAATTTTTTCTCCTAGCTATCTAGGCTCTAAGAGAGAACACCGAAGAAAATGAGAAAAAATTTTTCTATGTATAAGTATTTTTTTTCGTGTGCTGCAGTAGTAATGTATAGCTGAACATTGGTTAATTCTAATCGCATTAAATTCGATTAGCTGAAAATGATGGTGTGCACGTGACCGAGACGAGATTTTTTGCTTAGTTTTGTTTGGTCTGTTACTGGGGAGCCTTAGGAACCCTACTAGGGGTAAGAGGGTTTTGGCTGATTGCAATACTGGGAAAAGTGCTGGGAGACAGCCCGGAAAATGGTGGTCTGGGACAGCTTTTTGGGTGGCAGAAGGTCTGTGATGGCGATTTATGGCCCCGTGTTAGCAGCCCGTGGTGTCTAGCAAAGATCACTTTTTAGAGCAATATCATTGGTCAGCAGCCAGAATACAGTTTTAATCGCATATTTGATGTTTCAGCAAGGCGAAAAAGAAAAAAAAAATGGGGAGTCGATGTCAGCAGGTGCGTTGTGTGCACCGCTGATCTGTGATTATGTGCATCGTTACATGATGGTTGTGTGCATTGCATTTTATATAGATTGTGTGCCCTTTCCTAGGAGTTATGAAGCGATGCGAATCAGCTCATTTTTCCCATTCTACACCCGCGCATCCGTACATCCCCACATGTATTCCACTCTTTATACACGAAAGTATACACAAATATACACTTGAATAGCCACGGCAAGCAGCTGTTCTACAATCGAAAAGTCCCGTGCTGCTCGCAGCTGCCGGGTCAATCAATCTTTCTTGCTCTTGGCCGGAGACCCAAATAACATCTTCTTGGCGATTCTCACCATCTTGGAAAACCAGAAAAGATTCAAGACATCCAAGTTCAAATTCAAAAAAACAACAATACAAGCGATCCCCTTCTTGAGACTGCTCAACTTATCCCAGCTACTGTACAATTGCTTGATCACAAACGCAATAGCGGTGAATCCCCAGCCTATTCTAACCGTGAAAAACGTGATCAACAAACAGATACCATTGGCCGCGTTGAATTTCAATGAGACAGATTCCTTTGGCAACTTAGAAATAAACCAGTTGATGTTAACAAATGGTGAGCTCAACTCAAATAATAAAAATCTTGGGACCCAATATTGAAAAAATGGTAATAAAGTGATAGAGAACACAAAAAGCGACGCAAATCCATGAAGCAAAAACTCAAATCCAAATAAATCAAAATGTTCCAAACAGATGAACAAATCCCATAGAAAATAACCCACTGTGATAGCTGCAACAAACGAAAAGCGGTAATCGTAGCTTTCCAACATCTCAAAGTCGGATGATTCAACTTTCAACGAATAGTTATTCAATAATAGTGGAATACAGATTATGATACTCAAAATGCACTGGAAAAAGGAAATCATGTGGATGTCAAAATTCATCTTCAATTTCTTGCTCTTTATCTCTGTGTAGTTCTTGCCAAACAATAGCTTTCCCACTGTTGGGCAGACAAAGAATAACAAATTGTAAAAAACAAACGAATACAAGATCTCATGATAATGAATTAGATAGTACTTTCCATCTAAATTGTATTCGGACAATTTATCCGTCACAATCGTTGGGATCTCAAATCTCAACGATTGACTGATCTCTTCCAACGATTTTGTTCTGATCAGGTTCAAATATTCCATTTCTTCTGGGGTTTTTTATGCTCGTTTTCTTTCTCCTGTCGTTCAATTCCACTCGACGTGGAAAAGGCCTTATCTGTACACTAGTGAATTACTGATATTGCTACTGAATTCTGTTGACTTAGTATTATCCGTAAAATCTATGATGTTCTCTATCTTTTTCCTATTTCCAGTTTTTTTTTTTTGTTGTTTTTTTTTTAAACTCAAGCTTTTCTTTTCTGTGCCTATATATGCACTTTTTTTCCCCATGTAATAGAAGAATTGTGCTTCTTATTATTACTACTGGTGGCACAATCCCTATTCACAAATTGTCTATCCAAAATGAACCAACGACTTGTCTAAGTTCTTCAGCTATCTTTTAAGTTCGTCCAAGGATATAATGGAATCATCGTCCTTTGTAGTTTCAAGTAGTTCAAAGAGTCTTTTGGACACTTGCTGCACACCTATGGTGTTTGTAAATAACCATTTATTGTTCTCTATCAACTGCAGTCTAACTGAACTATGCCCATCAGATGAACTATCCAACATTATACCTGGTCTCAAAATTAGGTTCGAGAACTTGTCCGTACCATAATGTTGCGAAAGTTGCAACAAATCGTATTCTGCAGTTCGCTTGCTTCTCAAGTACTCCTCGTTCGGAATGAAGCAGTTTCCGCGGTCTGCAGATATGTAAACGAATTTCAAGTGCTTCTTTTTTGGGTTTGCACTGATGAATTTTTCCGCCAACTTTATAGCTGACAAGTAATTGACCCTGTTGAGATAACTGTCCGTTGAGTTCTTGTCCCCACATTTGCTGAACGCTCCCTCGGCTAATAGCTTTCCAAATGACGCGATCCCATTAATGCTTGCCCCATTCTTCAAAATGCTTTTGTATGCAGGATTGTTGAACATAGCACCAATGGAATGGACCACGATGTCGGTTTCTTTCAAAACATCGTGTATACACTGATCGTTTGCAGCATCATGCTCCTTCAAAATGTCTGCCAGTTTCCAGTTGATCTTTGCTAACTCGTCAGTATCCACTAGCTTAGGGATGGTTCTGTTGATAGAATTCACTAAATATTTTTGTCTAATGGCCTCCTCGCAAATCAGCTTCCCCAAGAATCCTCGACCACCGAAAATACTGATTACGCTTCTCTTTTTCACCATTTTAGCGATAGTTTTAGAATATATAAAAAAAAAGAAAGTGACAAGAATTCAAGAAAGTCAAAAGATGAGAAATATCGAACGCTTTTTTTTTCCGCAAAACCACCAGGATATCTAAATCGCTTTCACAAAGAGTCTAGTGAAAAGAATTGAGTTGTATTAAACCAAATGACCAGATCCACCTTCAGTATTGTTGTAGAAGGATCAGAATGTCAATCGTTTATTTGACCGTTTAGTTCATAAGATTGCATATACTGAGCATGAAAATACCATGTAGTTACCCGGCTATTACTTTATGAGCACTTGAAGTGAAACTTAGAAAAAGTGCATTGAAATAACCTTCTGTTGATATTTTTTTTTCTCGTTTTTTCACAATAACACTAGTTGAGGAACTAATATTCAATCAAACTGGCTTCATCATCCATACTCACTTCACTATAAGTGTAAAAGAAGCATCTAAAATCATACTTGTCCTCAAAATCCTGCAAAACAGTCTCTTCAAACCATCAGCCATCGATAGGTTTATTTATGATTACATATATATTTGTGTATATGCAAATATAGATGCATGTTCATTTCAGCAATAGGTGGAAGGTTCATTTAACATCAACAATACGCAATAGAGGAAGACAATAGAAAATCAGCAAAAGAAATCAGCAAAAAGCTAGAACGTCATTTGTCTTTCTGTTCTCCCCAATAGCTAAACTGACAAAGTTCGTTCCTCTTGCATCCAACTGGCATATTTGATTGATTTTCCTGCGGACTACTTCCCAACAGCTTTTGTGTTGCTTCATTGACAGATTCGAAACACCAAATTAAGAGTATTGTTTGTTCTTCTTTTTTAAAAGAGAGTGTATTGTTTGTTCTTTTTTCAAGCAGTAAACTGATTTTAAAAAAGTTTTCAACCCCCCCCCCCCAGAAACAAAATAAAGCGAGAGTACATTATTTACTGAAACAACCCTGAAAAAGTTAACCAAGATATAGGCTACTAAAATCGGAGGCCATAGCATATTTGCCATCATATTAGGACAAATACTACAGTGGCAGTCACTATAAACACAAGCTCTATTCACTTGCAAAAGTCAAGCTAAGGTTCAGCAAAATGGGAGGTAATAAAGACTACAAAAAAGACCATTATAGGCCATATTCATCTTACTACGGAAATAACAACTCCTCGTCCTCTTCAAACCATAATAACAATAGTGGCGGTAACAGCCTTTCTAATAATAGCTCAAATAAACGGTACTATGGCAGCGGAAGCATGAATAATAGTGGTGCTGGCAGCAATTCTAACAGCTATTATTCATCTGTTCCATCTAGCAACATTAATGGTGGTGGTGGCCCAATGAGAAGAAAATATAATAGTAATGGAAGTGGATATAACTCATATCGTGGTGGCGGTAACAGGTATTCGCATGATGGTGGAATGCATTACGAATCCAGCAATAATAGCAGTTCCGGAAATAATGGTCCTGGTATCGGAAATCACGACCATTATTATGTTAACAGCGGTCACCACCATTCTCATCATCATTACTCTCATCATTCCAATAATAATAGTTACTACGGGTATGGAGGTAGCTCAAATAACAAGAGCTATCATTCTGATAAGTCGGATCATACGAATAATTCCAAATCACTATCGTCTAATGCAGCCGGGGCTAAACCATCCTCTAACTCTTTCCATTCTTATAGAGGTAGGCAGCTTTCCGAAGATCATCATAAGGGTAACGGTAGTAATATTGATAGAGAACACCATTCCTATCACTCTGGAAATAGCGGTGATAGTAGTCCCTACAGGTATTATCAGAAGGAATTATTCCCTAAGAAACTACAATCAGAAGACTCTTCATCAGGTTATAAAAGATATAATTCAGCCGAATCTAATAGTGCATACAATAAATCGACCAATAAAGAATCTTCGCTGCGCCAATCAGAATACTCAAATATAAAATCTTATTCGTCACCAAGATCTAATAGTAACCTACAGCATAATCAGCCATCACAAGTGCTGTCTCAGCTGTCTAATCCTACCCCTCAGAATACAAGTTCTACAAATGCAATTGGTACAAAAACTATTAAAGATGATAACAAAGTCGTTGATAAAAAGAAAGATCTCGCTGCGGGTACAACAGCATCATCTAAAGTAATTCCAATCCCATCTACAGGCAAACCGGATACTCCAGATAATAAGGTACAGAGTATTCCCGCTCCACAGATCGATTCTAGTAAATTGATCTCTAAAGAAAAGAATGAATCTGGCACATCTGTTGAACCAAAGAACGAAAAGATTAAAAATACTGATTCACATGAAGTTTCTAGTAAGCTCGTGAAAGAGGCAAAAAAATCTTCTCAAGGTCTAGAAAAACGAAAAGCCAACTTCGACTCATTACTGTCAGCAAATGAAGAAAAGCGTCCACATGACAGCAAGGAACAAGAAAAAAAGAGTACCACTACTCCAAGTGAAAAAGTAAAGCATTCTCACAAGGAAGAATCGCAAGACAAAAAAATACACAAGCATGGCAATGACTTAGAAAAGGAAAGAAAGCACAAAATAAAGGAAGTGATCAAAAAGGTTGAATTGAACAAAGATCCACAGAAAAAACATAGTTTATTCAAGAATGCATTTCCTGTTAATTCGTCATCTAATCTAAAAAAGTCCGGATTATTTAAACACAAGGAAACCATTCCGGCCTTACACAAAGATAAAAACCACAAGTCTGAGAAAGAAGTTGATAAGCCTGTATCTTCCAATCAGCAGGACGTCTCCAGTGCAAAAAATTTGAGCAACAAGTCAGACTCAAAAAAATCCACTCCAGAAATATCCTCAAACATTCATGCCTCAGAAAGCTCCAACGAAATAAAAAAGAAACCAGAACAAAAACCTGAAAGTATCGTAAAATTCAGAAGGATTATTGATTCCGAAGAAGAGTCAGAGGATGAAATTAGTTCAAATGCTAGTAAATTGGAAATCAATAAAAATGTCACACCCGAGAAAAAGAGACCGATTGATAGTCTATTCTCAGATGATGAAGCTAAAGGTGAAAAAATTGTCAAAGTTGATGAGCAACAAAATAAAAAGTCTAAACTTGTTGATGATGATAATAAGGATGAAAATTTCACAGAACGCAGAAAAGATTCATTTAGTAATTTCAAATCATCGCCTTTAAGTGATTTAGGCATGAATAGTGTTGACATGGAAAGCGAACCTGGCTTTTTGGAACTGAAGACTGAACAAATTCCATTGAGCAATCAAATGCATGCAGATATTCAACCTATAAACGAAAATGACAAAATATCAAGAGATGTTGAAAGTGACGATGAAATGCATGATGCATCTAGTGATAATAACGATGATGAATATCATGATGAAGATGATGAAATTTCAGAGTCTGAAACTATCGTTGCTGATTTTCCTCCTAAATCTCGCCGAGCAAGAGGGAAATTGGTTAGAATCTCGGATAGTGTTGACTCCTCAGATAAATCATTAAATTATGATGATAAATTAAAACAAAGTTTTACTGCGAAGAAAAAGTCGAGTAATGAGAAAAAGCTTATAGATAAAAGAGATCATAGCGGTAGAACAAAATTGATGAGAATGTGCAGTAGTGGTAAATATGATGAGGCTAAAGACCTCATTGAAGCTGGTGCAGATGTTAATATGACAGATTATGCAGGCACTTCGATTTTGCATGAAGTTGCTTTGAAAGGTTACTATGATATTGCAAAGCTATTGATAGAGCATGACGTGAATATGAATGTCAAATCTAGAGACGACTCAGCAACACCTGTTTATGATGCCGCATGTAATAGTAATTTCGATATTGTGGAATTATTACTAGAGAATGGTGCTGATCCAAATATTTGCGGTTCTGGAAATGAGTCCTTGTATTCTTTTCTTTTCAATGAAGGAGATGAAGGTAGAGCTATCTTGAAGAAATTTCCTAATATTGCAAAAGACACTATAATCTTCGATGAGTATGATCAATATTTTATTGATTTGATAGATTCTGACGAATTTTACGAAAAGACTGCAAAATGTGATATGAATTATATAGTGGATCAACTTGACAAAGGCCATAAACCTAATGCTACTGCTGTCATAATTGCTTGCATATACGGTTTCACTGAGATGATATCTTTTTTTCTTGCTTTTGGATTTAAGGTAAATACCTATTCTAGTAAAGGTACTATCCCGTTGCATCATGCAGTAGGTAAAAAGCATTTCGATTTAATTCAATTATTAATACAGACTGACGCAGATCCTCGAATTGTTAGGAAATCTGATGGACTCAATAGTTTACAAATAGCTACAAGACTAGATGCTGATAAAGAAGTTATCACGTTATTAAGGGATACAATTTCGAAACTTAATGGAAAGTCCAGCGGTAGAGAAAAAAGGCCATTCAAATCAAAACCATCAATCAAAGCGGAAGATCATGAGTTAAGTCGTCACATAGAAGCCGTGGATCTGCGAAACTCTTCTAAAAAGCATGAAAAAGAGTCATCTAGTATTCAACAAATTAAGAATGATAGTGTTGATAATATTGAGGATACCGAGAAAGATGAGGATAGTTTTGTAAATAAAAAACGAAAGTTAGATACTAAGAAACAATCACTTGCCAACAATAGTTCAAATAAAGAACTGAAAAAAGAAAGAATTAAGGTAATTAAGGTGAAGCCTCTAATGAAAACATCCAAATTATTTAATGCTAGTATTGACGATCAAAAACCTAAAAAAGTAGAGTCAAAAGATGAAATCACTGACAGCAAGCATACTAAAGAGAAAGATCAATTAAAGGATAAAGAAGTGAAAGAGAAAGACCAGTCTAAAGATAAGATTCATTCCAAAGATAAGCATCAGTCCAATGATAAAAGTCATACAAAAGAAAGTGACTTTGCGACTGATAAGGTTGATAGGGATAGTATAATTGATAAAGTCCAAGTAGGTCATGAAAATGAAATGGATCAATTGAAAATCCAGGACCATTCAAAAGAAAAGGATCAAAATAAAGAAAAAGGGAAGACGGGAGACAAGGAAAGCTCGAAAGAAATAGTACGCTCTAAAAACTACGAACCTACCATACGAAAGGAAACCATTATAGCAATGTTGACAGACAATAGTCTTTCAAAGCTCACTACTTCCCAGAAAGATACTACGAATCCACATAAAGCTGCTGATAGTCTGATTCATCAGGTGGCTCTTGAGAGACATGCTAATCACAAACAAGATAACATAAAAAATAGCCATATTCATGCAAAGGATTCGAATGATCATATTGCTCCGCAAGCTGATGGTAATGTCGGTGTTAAAGAGCAAGAAATTAATGTGAATCAGGATGATGCTGATTCTTCTATGGATACTGTTGAGGCTGACCAAAGCAAAGAGGCAATCAATGCTGACAACAATTCGCTTAACCAAAAGATGAAAGAGGCTGTAAAAAGAAAGCAGAAAATGCTTTTGGAAAAGATTACTGCCAACGAAAAGTTAAGACAAAAAGAGAAGGAGGAAAAGAAAAAGAGAGATGAGGAAAAGATTTTGAGAGAAAAGGAAGAAGTTCAAAGACAGAAAATCTTGATTAGGGAAAAGGAAGAAGAAGAGAAAAGACAGAAACTGTTACTCAAGAATAAGAAAACTAGAGAAAGTTATCCTGTTACATTGCAATGCGTGCAATTTTATTCCACAAATGAGTTGAAAGGCTTAAATGATTACTCGCTAGCTCAAACAAACTTTAAGCAATATCTACCTCTTTATTATACTACCATCAACAATGAAAAGTACGTTATTGACTTGCAGCTAAATTTGATCACTGGTATTTCTGACTTGTACGACAGTTTTCCAATTTTAAATAATGACAAAATTATTGTTAAAAAATTTGAGCAAAAGAAATTATGGAATTTTTTTAGTTCATTGTTAATGAGAGGGTTTTTGGATATATCTGTTCTAACAGAAAGTGAAGAAAAGGCAGATAACAAATCAATGATTTTGAGAAGATACGAGAATTTCGAAAAAGAAGGGAAAAAATTTGAATGTTTATTATTAAACTGGGTAAAATTATCGACATTTCAAGACGAAATATTACCATCCTTACTGATGTATCAAAATCTACTTGATTTCGAAAAAGATGTCATTCAGTTAGATCAAGAAATCTTTATTGATAAGGCTGATAATGATGATAAATTGTCAGTAGAGTCAATTTCTCCATTCTCCAGCGCGCTGCTCACAGTGACTGCTCCTGATTCTCTAGATAGTAGTATAACATCTTCTGACTCTCCAGTTACTGGTAAATTGCCTCGAAAGTTTTTTGGTCGAAAAATGCTAATTGGCGGCATCAAACCAAACAAAAGCCCATTATGGTAAATAAAAGAAGAATTTTAGCTTAAAAATCTATTTTTCTGATTGTAATATATTCAATGTATAATAATGTATGCTTTATTTATAAAAACTATATTGTAATCTACTTACATTCAATTATTTGTGTCAAATTTAGTACCATATATTATCCTGAAGGTTATTTAATAATTAGTTAGTATATACATGAAATCCATTTTACAATCAAGCGGAAATTAAGATACTGATTATAAACCTGGATCTTGACAAATTTATTCTCCAGCAATTCTAGCCAAAATCTCTTGGTCTCTGAAAATGAAGTATTCTTCCTCACCAACTTTAACTGATTGACCACCAAATGATGGGATTAAGACTTGGTCACCGGCTTTGACGGAAGTTGGGATAATCTTACCTTCTGGACCAGTAAGACCTGGACCAGATGCAATAACGGTACCTTGAGATAATTTTGGTAAGTTTTTCTCTGGCAAGTAGATACCATTAGCAGTCTTGGTGGCAGCCTTTGCTCTTTGGATCAAAATTCTGTCGAATAATGGCTGTAAAGATTTGACGGATTTAACAATTGTGGACTATTTGAAAAGCTTGTTAGTACCTAGAACTTTTTTGTCTATACAGAAATGCCTCGATCAATGAGAGTTGTTTATCCAGTAGGAAATCTGGCGTAGTATCAATTACGATTAAACAAGTAAACATGGAAATATGCTGACTCTTTCCGTAGAAGATCAGCTTACTCTCTTGGGAAATCAGAAACCATAATAGTCATGAACATGAACAAAAACTTACCATTTTTGATAGTATTTGGAGAAGCAATTACGTTTGATTGTTTGCAATAGATGTATATTTCTACGAATGACTGCAAAGGTTAAAGAGCAAATGCTGACTTGAAATATTTAAACCTGACCAATTTTTCACATTCATTAGCATTTCATGTGTTCTTTCATACTTTTGGGTTGGCTATTTTTTTTTTTTTTTTTGGTTTCTAAGAAAAATTTTCGGCAAAAAAAAGAAAATTCTGGAAATACATCTAACCGCACTTTGTTCTTTGCTTGTATTTCGTGGGGCAAAGGATATAGTACTTTTTATGGCATTTCAATGGTATTTCTAATAAGATCAGCCTCTTTAAAAGTTCATCAAATGTTGGTTTTGCCGTAATAAGTGACGCTTAGGTCAAGGTTTAAATGATTAAATATTAGGCCAGAGAGTAAGCGGCGGTCATAAACCTTGAAGCATTGTATTAAAAATGCTCTTTAAAAGACAAGCAGAAAGTACATAATATCTGAGACAATCCAAAACGTAAAAACTACTTCGAAGCATTAAAAGCTTATTAATTTAAGATGTTGCTAGAGACGGGACTACAGATTTTCAGATTGGATGTGTTCTTTTTTTTTCAAAAATGCGATTCAAATATATTGTGAAGATGGTCATTTTGATGTAGGAATTGAGCTAGCAGAAAAGTATCAATTGTCGAATATCGATAGACAATAACTAACGCATAATAATTGAAGATCTATTTTGCAAATCTTACTGAGTCAATAGAAACTACTCGAAATTTACCAATAACATTTTGCCCTGAAAACACTGCCTAGTTCGTCTATCTGGCCCGTTAGGGTCCTTTATTTACAATTTGAGTTTCTTAAATCAATAACGGGCAAGTAAAAAAAAAAGCGAAATTCACCGGGCAAACAAGGTAATTATTAGTTTCCAATTCGGTTAAGCAAAAAATTCAAAACACATGTCATAGGTAGGCTTTCTTATATTGTCAAGATAAAAGCGCTAGCTGGTACAAGTGTCTTCAATTGTAGTTATTGTTAGCTTATGATAAATCTTACATTTTTGTACCTTGTTCGCATGCATGACAGATCCAACATGCAGAAATATAAACATCGGTAAAAATTCTTGAGAGAAAAAGGAAACGCGTCTCAAACAAACGGATTAAAACTGATTGTGCTTGTACTGTAGAATGGAAACAAAAAGATGAAAACCAAAACAATCAAAAAACAAACCTAAAAATTATTCATTTGACTTATCACTGTGAGCAATTTCAGAATCTCTCTAATTTTTTATTCTCAATGTCCTCTTTGCAAAAACAAGTTTATCATGGTTAAATCTTTCTCAAGACATGGCTTCTTAGTCAAACAAGCAATAGCACAGACAAATAGAAAAGAAAACAACAAATAAAGAAAGCAAATAAATCAAGTCAAGGTTATAAGAACTTTCATACGATCGATAGTGGTACAATTTGGACAAAGTTATCCGATAACAAACATAGATGAATCAGCACAGCTCACTAAACAGAAATTATCAAAGAAAAAACAGTGATTAAACGCGCGTTTAAATTGACATGCATAAAAATCCGATGAAATTAACGGGCATCGCCTCAATCAGGTAAAAAAAAAGAAACGAGAGCCAGATCATATTTTTGATTTTGATTCAACATGATGTTCATTAAAGAATCACAGTATTTGACTTGGTAATCGGGTTTACTGCATGATTCAATCTGTGGAATTTTCTTTTTGGATCTTAGATGGAAATTTTAGATTTGGTCCAGACTTAGTCGACCCAATTTGAAGGATATCAAAATAACTTTTTTTGTAATTTTGATCTCAGGCAAAGCATTATATAAATCTTGAGGGATTTCCTGGTACATTTCCATCTTCCCAGAAAAAAATATTTTATGTTAATATCCTAATTCATTTCTTACACAATATTGATTAACTAACTTGAACATCATATTCAACTGAAACCTGTGGGTAATTTTTCTTGTCATTAATCAGATATACTCCGAAGATCCTCTTCATAAAGCCTGATCTTTTTCTTTTTCCCTTTGAGTTTAGCTTTCAGGAACAAATATTCTTGAATTCCTTTATTTTCCCTTTTTCTTTTCCTTCTTGTCCTAGTTATCATTCGTTCACTGTGTTTACAGAGTTATAATGGTTAAAAATCTATATCTAGGATACTTACTCATTGTTGGGTTGGTAAACTCTCTTCCAGTCAATAATAAAAGAGATGACGCAACTACAACTGTTTGGTCTTATTCAACAACAAATATTGTCACAGTGTACCAAACAGTCCATCAGACAAATCTTCCAACACCCTCGTCCGCTGCAGCCTCTTTATCCTCTGCCATTTCAGTAGAAAAATCATCTGCCTCGAAAGAATCTGCTACTTCATCTATTACCTCCTCTCCTTCTTCTTCTTCAGCATCTGCTACCTCTAGCTCTGAAGATTCAAGCACCGCTACTTCTTCCTCCTCTTCTTCTGATTTTTATTCGTTTCCAAAAGACGGTCTTAAAGGAGTTAACTTAGGTGGCTGGTTACTTTTGGAACCATGGATCAATACGGACTTATTCAATAACGATGTCTTTACTGATGGTGACGTACCAGTAGATGAGTTCAATTTCTGTGAAAAATTAGGTGATGATAAAGCCGGCGAATTATTAGAAAACCACTATTCAAGCTGGATCACAGAAGATGATTTCAAGCAAATGGCAAACTATGGTTTAAATGCTGTAAGAATTCCAATCGGCTATTGGGCTTATAAATTGATGAGCACTGACAAATACTACAAAGGAAGTCAGGACTCATATCTTGAAAAAGCTATTGGTTGGGCAAAAAATCATAACATGTATGTTATGATTGACTTACATGGTACACCAGGTTCGCAAAATGGTTATGAGTCTTCTGGTCATTCTAACTTCTATGATTGGAATAAGTACGACAATCAAAATCAAACCTCTGAAGTACTAAAAACGATCTTTGACAAATATGGTGGTGATAGCTACAAAGATGTCGTTGTTGGTATTGAGTTAGTCAATGAACCTTTAGTGGGTGGAGATAATGGTGTGAGTCAAGATACTCTCAGTGGGTTCTATTCTAATGTTATCGATGAGGTTAGCGGTAAGCAAAATATCATTTTGCATGATGGATATCTATATCAAGGAGCATGGTCCGACAAAAGTTATAATTCTAAAGATATTGTTTATGATACTCATCTTTATATGTTATATGATTCTGGTTACATTGCTGAATCATATGATGATAAAATTCAACAAGTCTGCAAATGGGGTGATGAAATTGGGGCTTTGAGTTACAAAGAGTTGGTTGGTGAATTTACTGCTGCTTGGAATTCCGATAGCAGCTCGATATATACACAAAAAATTGATAAGTGGGGCGATGATGACAAGAAAAAAATCAGAAAGTTTGTGGAAGCACAATTAACAGCTTTTGAAAAAAGTTATGGTTGGTTTTTCTGGAATTGGAAAATGGGTGACTCTGATCAATGGGATTTCAAAATTTTGGCTGAAAACGGAATAATTCCACAGCCATTGAGTGATAGACAATATACTACTTGTTGAAGAGATAAATGTATCACTTCAAGTGGCTTCAATAAATTATAGGCCACTTAAATTATTTTATGAAAAAAAAATCCCCGGAATTGGGTCTTTCACATCTATTTTCGTTCAAGAGATGTTGTGATTCATTTTTGCATTAGTTTAGTATTTTTAACTCACATTCACTTTTGATAAGCTGATTTAGCTGCTATTTTTCTCCTTTCTTTTTTTGGCGTTTTGTTATTTTTTCTCAATACAAGAAAAGCTGGTTCTTTTCTTTTTACTGTTTATTTGTCTTTTTTCTCTTATCAGTTATACTTATTAATAAAAACGTTACAGTATACTTTACGTTCATTTGAAATAAAAAATTTCTAATTTTGATTCTTCTTTCAAAGTTTTTTATCACTTTCAGGTTGATGGTTCATAAATAAAATTAATTGTGACCCAGTTCCTCCGAAGTTTTTTGTTTTTAGTCTATTGTTTCTTTAAATAATTATATCAAAAAGATGCAAAAGACTAACCTTAAATTGTTAGTAAAAGCATATACAGATTTTCTAAACTCCACTTTTTTTTTTTTGAGAAAATGGACTTGCTTTATCTTTAATTCAAAAGTATTAGGTTTCGTGCTAGGTTAGAACGTATTCTCAACTATAATCAACAAAGAGCAAGTCCACAACGTGTTGAACCCCTAAAATGATTGGCTCAATCATCAAATATCAAAAATTGTGTAGTCAATTTGGAGAAAAAAACAATGATACTAATTTGAGAATATCTCGCATAATTGGGAACAGATCAAACAAGATATTAAAAATTCTAGTTTTATTTGTACAATAAGCTCAACTTTTGCTAAATTATTAATAGTAATGAACAGCAATGTAGATTATGATAGCCAGATTCTAGAGTATTGATTAGGCTAACAACGCATATCATAAGAAATGGCCTCAATTTGGGGTCCTAATAGTAATTTTAAGTTCAATTAGTTGCGTCCGCGTTCTTCAACATGCATTTAAAAACGTCCAAATATACAATGCATGAAGCGAAATTTAAAATTAAAAAGTTGACCTAAAAAACAGATGTTTCGTTAAAAAATACTGTACGTAAGTTGGCTACAAGAAAAGTGATCAGCAGGCCAATTTATGACAGCCGGCTTGTGGATCTAGGCATTTGCAATTCCTTATCATTGATTTTTTTTTGTTACTAGGCTTATAGTTTCATTGGAGCTATGGTTTTCCCTTATCAAGCTATGCTGTTTTTAAGAGATAATAGGGTTGCGAAAAACGTTAAAAAAATTTAAATCACGACATCACATTTGCAACTATTTAGCTGACTGTGAAATATAAGTTTTAAATAATTACTTTAAAAAAAAGATTTATTGGTAGTTCCTGCCATTTATAATGACTTTCTGTAATCGATTGATGAGAAATAATAGAAAGAGTATAAGCACCAGAGTTTTTCTGAAATAACAAATAGGGGATGTTTTCCGTTTTTTAAAACATGAAAATTTCGTGGGATTGAAAATGCTTGACTCTTACCTGAAAATCAAAGATACCGTAAGCCCTCCAAGAATATATTGACATCTACAAATTATATCAGTAGAACAAATATCTTTATTCAGTCTTTAAAATGAGAATTGAAAATAATAGGAAAACAGTCATAGAAAAACACTATAAGAGAAATTAAAGTTAAATTTTAGTTAAACGAAAAACAAATGGTAAAAGAATGTAAAGAAAAAAAAATAGGCGCGATAAAAAGAACTATATCATAACATTCTTAAATGTTATATTGGAAAAGTTAAAGTTTCATGAAAGCATAATGATGATTTTTGATCTATGTCAATAGAGAGTAATGGTATTGCGTTTTTTAAGAATGGATCTCCAAATTTAATAAAGATATTCGAATTGTGGATTTTTATCCCCAAGTAAAATTTGTTCTCTTTCACTTAAACTAGAGAAGAAGGATTTGTATTCAACTGTTCTTTTCTTCTTGTTTTCTCTAAAGATGTAGAAACTGTAAACCGAAGTGCAGAAAATAGAGAAACCTACTAAAACTACACCAGGAATAACACCTTCTCTAACCAAACCACTTGGATCTCTGATATTTTTACTGGTATTCATGGCAAATACAGATGCTAAACCACCTGCATTACCCACAGAGACCAAAATGGCTGTCGCCGTACTTCTTCTTAAATGCCCACCAAGATTTAATGAAGCCCAGCAAAGAATAAGAGGAATAACTGTGTAACTACCACAAACGATAAGATAACAAGCGGCGTATTTATAGTAATCCACACCAGGAGGAGAAACTTCCAAGATAATAATCAAACAACCAGCCATCGTAAGTAAACAATTTAATATGATAAAGACAGATCTGATCTTGAAGTAATCTGATAGAAATCCATTCAAATTACACCAAATGAAGGCAACAATCCAAGGAATAATAGACATTTGGTTAGTATTACTCAAACCCAAACCCATAAGAACCATAAGAACAGGTTCATAAAAAGCGTAAGCATAACTGAGATAAAAAACACCAAAACAAGATAAGGCAGGAATAATGACTAAAGGATCTAAGACAGCCTTGAAGAGGATATCACGAGCAGTTGATTGAATTTGGTAACCAGATTTGGAACCATAAATTTCCAATTTTTTAACAACATACAATGTTTCTTTATCATCAAGGAATGTAGCTCCTTCAGGGAAATCTGGAATCACAAAAAATAAAACAAAAGCCATGAACATAGTAATGGCACCTTCAAAAATGTATAACCATCTCCATGCTTCTAAACCTCCACGACCGTCCCAACTATTTTGCAATAAATAACAGATGGAAGAACCACAAGCACCAGCGATACAACTGATAGAATAGAAGGCGCTGAATCTCTTTTGAGATTCATTTCTGGTATAATAATGAGCTAATATATAGAAAATAGCTGTTTCGGTACCCGATTGGAAAAAACCATGAAGGAATTCACATGCCACGAATTGGGAGTATGTGTGAATGTAACCGGAACCTAGAGTGAGCGCACCGTAGAATAAAACAGTGATACTGACCCAGAAGTGAGGTCTTACTGTCTTCAATAATAAATTAGAAAACAATTCAAAAAAGATATAAGGAGTAAAAAAAGCAGCAAAACCACAAATTACTTGGAAAGATGAAATATCTAAGGAGCTTTCAATACCTAAGTTTCTAGCATAAGCCAAGTTTGTTCTGTTTAAGTATGCAATAAAAAATAAGGTTGTGAAAGGTAAAACAACACATAAATCAATTTTTAATAACAATTTTTTTTCATTGATTCCATATTTGGTTGCCAAGTCAGAAACAATCATTTGCTTAGACTTCTCGCCCAAATAGGTTTGGTCCTCATTGTCACCAGTGTGTGAGTCGAGGAATGTGAGGACAAGATCACCATTCTTCTGCTTATCAGCTTCAGAAGGACCGGTGTGATAGTATCTATTTTCTTCCAATTCATAGATATCCATTTTGTTTATGTTTCGGTGATATCTAACTTGTATTTCTGTGAGTTTGCTTGTAAAGCTTCAATATTTTTATTTACTGTAATTGATAAAATCGAGAAAGTTTTTTTTCCAAATTCCTTTGTTTTTTGATTACAAAGGCTTTAAAAAAAAAAGCAATCAGGAATAAATCAGAAGTATAAATGTTTAGAAATATCGAAACAAAGACAGTAGTAATACTGGATATTGATCGGGAATCTTTGTAATATAGGAACTTGTAATGGCAAAGATAATTTGCTGAACGTTTGGTGTAAAGTAAACAAAAAAAATGATAGAAATGGGGAGGGTCAAATATAAATATATGAATTCACAATTACTAGCACTTGAAAGACTGACCAGTAAACTGGAATTCCGAAAACAGTTTCCAAATCTTAAATGTTGTATCTCTGTCAATGCATTAACTGAAAAGGGTTATTCACAAGATGATGTTTCTTTTTCCCTACAGATATATAGTATAACAGTACCAACAAAAGGATGATACTGTATTTCGTTATCTGTTGTTGCTATGATTTTTCTGCAACTTTCGTTAAGCAACTTTTTTTTAATAATAGGAAATCACATACTTTCAAAATAAACTTCCTGTATCCATGTTTCATATCTTGTTGCGTTGAATACTTTTAAATTTAAAGTTTCAATTTATACAAAGAGTCGAGTTTTAGATGCAAAACCTTCATATTACAAAAGCACGTTTTCCTGCAAAGATCTACGCTTATTTCTGTTAATACATTGTGTAAAAAATGCGTACGTGTGCATACATTCTGTAGTAGCCCCAAAAATGCTTTTCAATAAATACTTTTACTAAGTCGAAATGGTTAAAAGATAGCTAATAACGCTACGTCAAGATTCTTAGGTCAGTTGTTCCTGCGTACTGTGAATATATGAATGTAAGGTTAGTTTTACAACAGTGCTGGCTGACGCTTTTGCAATTTTGTTTAACTCTTAGGCAGAAGAAATCCACATTTTTTCACTTTTTCACTTTTTCTTCCGACTGTTTATCCGGAGAAAGTTATTCTACTAAACATACAGCCACTCAAATTCAATTTAAAGAAACCTGCAAACTCTCAAGGCATAAATTGTCACACAGTAATTTGCATACAAGCTCCCAATTGCAATTATGTTGATGTGTCTATAGTGGCTTCACCCAATACTAAACTTTTTAGTGGAATTCAAAAGAATCTTATTTTTCTTGGTTGCTTCCAGCTTAAATATTGGTCAGCTTTCTTTTTTTTCTTCTTTCTGCATTGAATTTACTTATTCTTGTGTCCTGGAAACTTGTTTTTCCCCATTTCATTAGGTGTTTTATGCGAGTGTTTTTTTTTGAACTGGTTGGGTTGATAAAAAGACAATATATGATAGATGTTTAGCAACATGCAATAAATATATGTAAAAGCATCATCACAATAGGTTTTCTCTATTATTCTTATTGTGCGTGCGTGCGAGTTATCGCTTCAAATCAAACGTCCAAAAAGGAAAGGTTATTCAAAATCTGTACTATTTGGGATAATGTGTATGAGGTTCTTCGGATGTCAGGAGAAAAAATGAAAAAAAAAAATTATGTAAATGAAAAAAAAATATTTATAAAAAGGAAAAAAAGCACCGAACCTGGGACTCGAACCCAGAATCTCCTGATTAGAAGTCAGACGCCCTAACCAATTAGGCTAGCCCGGCTACTTGTGTACCTGTTAAATAAGAGGTGAGTCTTATTCGGAAGTTGGGTATGTTAGTACTGTATATTATTATTCTTATTCTGGCTGGTTCTCTTCTATATAATTCTA